>MU377443.1:0-15519 GCA_022495195.1 Xylaria digitata
AGCTTTTATTTTTTTTAAGTACAAAAAAAATTAAAGCGTTAATAAAGCTTTTAAATTTATATATTTTTTTATTTTTTAATATTTTATTAAGCTAAATTTATAAAGCTGTTAGCTTATTTTGTACTAAAAAATATATAAAATAATAAAGCATTATAATATTATTTTATAAGTTTATTATAAAATTATTGCGCTTAAAATAAAAAAATAAGCTAGCTTTTATTATTAAAAAAATTAGCTAAGTTATAAAACTTAGCTAAAACTTTTTTAAGTTTTAATTAAGTTAAAAATAATTTTATTTTTTTAAGCTATATAAGTTTAAATAGTTAAATAATTATTTAATAAAACTTTTAATTACAACAAGCTTTTGCAAATTAAAAAGCTATTATTAGTTTAAAATATTATTAATTAAAGCTTAAGTTTAATATAATACTTTAATTTTTTAAAATTAATTAAAATAATAAAATAAAACTGTTTTTAAGTTTGTTATTTTTATTAATAGCAATATAAGCGCAGCAGAATTTTTAAATAACTTTATAGCTGTTAATTAATTTATAAAAAACTTAATAAGCGCTATAAATAAAAAAAGTGCTATTAGCAGCATATTATAAAAAATAAGTATAAAAAAAAGCTTTTTTTAATTTATAATAAAAAGCAAAAATGTTGAATGGGCTTTATACAATATTGTATGTTAAACATACGCGTAAAATAAAATATAATCTATTGTATTATATTTATTTATATCTTTGTATATAAAAAAAAAGCTTTGTATAAAGCAAAGTTTTTATTTTAAATAAAAATTTTTGCTAACGTACAAGCTAATATAATAAAAAGAATTAAATGCGCACGTGCTAATAACCTTGTACATAATAATAATTTTGTACGTGCTTATATATATAGTTATAATTAATATTAGTTATTTTAACACTAGCTTTTTTTTTTTTTAGTTGCAACTTATTGTTATATAAAAAAAAAAAAAAAAGTAAACTATTATATAGCTGTGCATATATAGTTTATACAGTACTAAAAACAATTACTTAAACTTAATTAAGTTTTAAAAAAATAGTTAAATAATTATTTTTGCGTACAAAATTAAATTAGTAGTTTATTTTTTTAATTAGATTATAAAAAATATATTACAAAGCTGCTGTTTTAATTGTACGGTTAGTTTAATTAATTAAAAGTATAAATAACTAATTATAAAGCTATTAGTTTGGTTTGTACTAATTAAAGGTTTGTTTTTATACGCTAGCAAAGTTTATAATTTTGTTAGTTTATACAATTTTATTAGCTGTTATATAAATAGTAAAAGTTATATTTTAATTAAAGTGTGTTTTTGGCTATATAAGTAAGTTAATTATATAAAAAAAGCTAATTGTGTAAAAGGAAATTCAAATATAAATATTGCTAAAATTTTTAGCTGTTTTTTATTTTTTTTACACCTTTATTTTTTTCTTTTGTACGTTTTGTTTGCTTTTGTTTATATATACATATATATATATATATATATATACACATATATATATATATATATATATATACTTATATAATAGATACTACTTATATGTTTAGCAATAATAGTTATACGTTTACAATTATTAGCTAAAAGCCTGGCTTTAATGTTATACTGCTTTTAACAAATAATTTTAATAATTGTTAGCTTTTATATTTGTTTTGCATTAATATATATATATTTTTTTTTTGTTATACGTTTATTATATAATGTTACTAATAGTTTTAACTTTTTATACGTAAGCTAAAAAAGCTTAAATTGCTACAATGCTTTCAATTAATATTTAGATTTAAGTTCTAGCTTATAAGCTGCTAAATTTGTTTATTGTACATATTATTTGTTACAAAAGTTATTTTTAAGCTGTTTTTATTTAATTGTGTAGCACTGCTATCGCTTTATACAAATAAAATGCTTATGCTAATTATAATAGTTTTTTGTTTTATAAATGTTGTTAAGTTATAAAATTTTAAAGTAATGCTTATACAGCATACGTTTAAAAATTGTATAACGTTTGTTGCAATTATTATGTTTAAAAAAAAGTTAAAGTTAAAATGTTTATAAAAAAAATAGTTATATAATAAAAAAAATAAAAATAAATAAAGTTTGCGTTATTTTTTGTTTTTTAAAGTTTTTTTTAAAATTAATATATTTTTATATGTTGCTTTTACTATTATATACTTTTTTTTTTATAATTATTATAATTATATATAATTACTTAAGTTTTGTTTATATATATTTTTATTTATATAAATAGCTTGTTTATTAATATAAAAGTTTTTAATGCTTAATTTAACATTTTTTTTATAAACGTATTAATAAGATTATTTTTGCTATTAATTTATTATACTTTAAAGATTTTTTTTTTTTTGTATAACTTTTTAAATAATATAATATTTATTATTAAACGCTTTTTTTGCGTTATATTTAGTTTTATTAAATAGCTATATAATAATCTTAAATTAAAATATAAGACTGCTAAAATAAAGGGTAAACTTAACGTAGTTATAATCTTTAAAAGTGTTGTATAAAAAGCAATAGCGTTATTAAAACTATTAATTATGCTGTACAACTTATTAGCAAGTATACTTTTAGTTACTTTTTTATATTTATTAAAGTTTTAGTATACAATATTTTTTTTAATTTTAAAGCTTAAGTTTGCTTTTATATAATTTTTAATATTTAGTATAATAAAAAATTTAAATTATAAGGTTATATTAGCATTATTAACAAAAAATTTGTTTATAAAAATAAACAGTTTTATATAGTACAAATTTAATAATATAAAAATTAAGCTGCAGTTTAAGTTATTTATTTGCTATTTAATTTTTTTGTTTAAGTTTGTAATATTGTTTAGCTTAAAATTTATTATTTAGGCTGCGGCAGCAAAATTGTATGCTGTTTTTAGCTAGCAAATATTGCTAATATATACGCTTTTTATATGTTATAAAATATATTGCTGCACAAAATCTTTTATATAAAAGTTAACCAAATTTAATTAGTTTGCTTAACTTTTTTATATTAAAATAATATTACTTTTAAATAATAAAATAATTTGTTTGTTATTAAACTTTATAAAGTAGTTTAATTAAAATATTTTTTTTAGTTTTATATAAAACTTAGCTTGCTGCAGCTTACGTTTTTTTTTAGCTAAAAAATTAAGCGTTATAAAACTAAATATATTATTCGTTTAAAAGCTAGTAATATTAAAGTTATATAATAGCTTTGTTATAACTAAAAAATATAAGTTGTATATAAAAACAGCTATTTTTAGTTTTTTATAATAGTGCTAATAATAAGTTTTAAACTAATATAGCTTTAATTTTATTAATTTATATAAAAGTTGTACAATTTATAAAATTGTTTTATTAAAATATTTTAACTTTAGTTTTATTAATAATTATATAAAGATTTTTTTAGCTAGCTTATTTTTTAATTATATATACGCTTATATAATATTTTAAAGTTTGTTTAATATATTAAAATTGCATATTAAAAAAAAGTTTAGTACAAAAAGTAATTGCTAGCTTATTTATTAAATAGTTAGCAATTGTATAAAAATTTTTTTTTTTTTTATTATTGTTATAGCTTTATATAACAAGTTTTAACTTTTTATACAGCTTAGTTGTTTTTTTTTTAATTTTTTATATAAAGCAAAACTTAAAAATATAAATATTGCTATGTTTAGCTAAATTATATTTTATAAATTAAAATACGTTTTATATAACAAAGTTATTAATTTTTATAGCGTTTAATTTTTTAAATAAAGCGTTAAATATATTAATTATGCTGTTTTTATATAATTTAACAGCTAAAAAATAGTTCTGTTTTTTTTTAAAAGTTAAAAATAGCTAACTAATTTATTATATAAAAGTTGTATAAAAATTATTTGTTTTTTAAAGTTGTTTTTATTTTTTTTATACAGCTAAAAATTAAAAATGCTTATTATTTAGCTTTGTTTTTTATACATTTAAAATAGCTTTTTTAATTATATAATAATATAGTTTAACCTATATATATTTAAAACGTATTAAACTATTTATTAAATTAATAATTATATTAAATCTTTTAATTAATTATATTTTATACAAACTATTCCAACTTTTTTTTTTACGTTATACTAAAACTTTGCTTTATAAAAAAAAAAATAATATGTTATATAAAGCAAGCTTATTATACTAATTAATTATATAGTTAATTTTAACTTTTGCTTTTTTTTTGCATAGCATTTTTATTGCTTTTTTAATAGCTTTTGCTCTTTATATAATGTTAAACAAAAAAAGCAAATCTTAATTAATTTTAAAGTAGGCTTTAAAAACAAAAAAAGTTAATATAATGTTATTTGGTTTAGTAATATTGTTTAAAGCTTTAACTGCTATTTATAAAATTAATTTTTTTTTTATATAATAATTAAGTTTTGCTTTTAAAATATTATACGTATAACAAAATAACTTATATGCTTTTTTAATTTTGCTGATTGCTTAATATGTTTTAATAAGTATTATATAACATTAGATGTTTATAATTTTTGCTTAATTTTAAAACTTTTTAAACAAAAAATTTGTATTTAAATTATATATAATATAATTAAAAAGTTTTTAGTATACGTTAATTTAATATTTATATAATGTTTTTTAAGCGTTTTATATAAATATAAATTTTAAAAATATTGCTGCTTAAAATAATATAGCTGCATTAATTATATAAAAAACCTGCTTATTATTTATTTATATAGCATTTATTATAATTTTATAATTAAAATTGCAATTGTTTTTAATTAAAAATTTAAAATGTTTAAATGTTTAGTTATATAATTAACAATAATAACAAAATTTTTAAATTTTTTTTAAAATAAAGTAGTTAATATTATATTTTGTACAATTAAACATATTATATAATCTTTTTATATAAAAGTGCTTAAAACGGCAATAAAATTGTTGCAGTTTTATTTTTATAAAATATATTTTAGCTTTATATAAGCTAATATTAAAAAATAAATGTTTTTATTTGTATATAACAAAAATAGTTTTGCTATTTTTTTATATAATAATATTTTTTATATTATTAAAATATGCTTGCAATTTATTAACATTTTTTAATAAAAATAAAAAAAAAGTAAAACTGTTTAAAATATAATATATTGTTATACTAAAAAAATTTTTTATTTGTATAATACTAATAGCGTTTATAATGTTATTAGCGCTAAATTTAATATGCGTACTTTTTAATGTTTAGCTTACTTTTATATAAAAATAAATTTTAAAATAAGCTTTTAGTTATACTTTTTTTACTGTTAAATAGTTTAAAGCGCTTATATTTTATAGTTTACTTTAATATTTTATATAATACTAATTATTTAATATAAACTAGTTAAACAAAATATTTGTTTTATAATTTTAAATGTTTTTGCTAGTTATATAATAAAAAAAAGTATTATTTATTAAAAATTAAGTTAATTAGCTGCTAAATTTTTTGTTAATATTTTTATTACTTTTGTTTAACTTTAAAAATTTTTTAAGCGTAAGCAAAATATTATAAATTATTTGTACAAGTTAAAATATTAGTTTTTTATATAAGCTTGTTTTTAAAATGTATGTTTAAATAACTAGCAGCTTTTTTTACTGTATATAAAGCATTTTTTTTTATATAATATTTTTAGTTAATTTCTTTTTATAGCTGGCTTAAAAATTTAAGTCGAAACTTAAATTGTTAGCTTTTTATATAGCTGCTTTAATTATACTTTTTATTAATAAAATAGCTGTTATTGTTTTATTATATAAAATGCTTTAATAAATTATTTGCTATTATTTAAATGTATGCTTTAAAATTAAAAAAAAAGCTTTTATACGTTAGCTTTTAAAATATAAATATTATAGCTAGTTTTTATACTTTTTAATATATTTATACAACTATTATGTTTAATTAGATTTTTTTTTAATAATTTGCGCTAAATATGCATTATGCTTTTATAAGCTTATTAATTATAAAGTTTAATATTTTATACAATATTAAATTAAAGTTTTTTTTTTTTATTTGTACAAAAATAATTATAATTTAATTAGCTTAATATTAGCTATAATTTGTATTAGTATTAAAATAATTATTTATTATATAATAGATTTTGCTTTAAGTTTTATTTAGGCTAATATAGTAAATAAAAAAGTCTTTTGCGCAACCTTTTAAAATAGTTAAAAATATTGCATAATATTAATTTTTTATAATTTTAAGTTAGCAACAAGTATTTATAAATAAATATGCTTTATTATATAACAAGTTGTATAGCTAACTTAAATAATTCTTTTTTTTTTTTTAAGTCTTTTAAAAAATTGCGTACTTTTTAAATAAAATTATTTTGTTTTGTACGTTTTTTATAAAAAATAAGTTTATTAAAAAGCTATTTAATACAAAGTTTAATATTATATAAAAATATGTTTATTATTTTAAAGTTTGTTAAAAATAATAAATAACAAAGTATTTATATATTTGCTAAAAGTTTGGTTTATGTTTTGTTTTTGTTATACGTTTATATATTAGTTTAAAAATATTTTAGTTTTTAATTATTAGTTATATATAGTTTTAAACAAAATAGTTTTTAAAAATATAAAAGTATATATTTTAAATTAGCTTTAATTATATAGTTTTAGTTTGTACAGTTATATTTAAAGTTAAAGTTTTTTATAGCGTTGTACAAAGTTGTTAACTTAGCATAAAAAAAACTAATAATGTTTATACAGCAGTTAACAAATTATTTTAAATAATTAAAAGTTTTAGCTAATTTTTTATTAAATTATATTCGTTTTATACAATTTATATAAAACTTTTAATTTAATTTAATTTTTTTAATTTTAGTTGTACGCTTTTAGCTTTAAATATTTAAAATAATTTTTTGCATAGCGTATAATAAGTTTAAAAAAAATAGTTTGTTATTTAGTTTTCGAAATCTTTTGTATACGCTTTTTAAAATTTTTGTTAAACGTTTTTTAAATACTAGTATTTAATAATTTAAAACGTTGTTTATATGTTTAACAATTTTAAAATTATACAACTTAAATTAACGCTTTTTTTTTAGTATTCAAAATTAAAATAGTTTTATACGTTTTTAAAATTAAGCTTAAAGTTTTTAACAATTTTTTTATATATAAAATTAACTAAGGTTTATAATACAGCAGATTTTGCTGCATTATGCAAAGTATTTAATGCTATATTTATAAATAAAATTAAACAAACAGGTTATTGTTTTTATTATTATATAACAAGTTGTTAAATATAATTATATACTATTTTTTCTGTTATAATATAAATGTATTTAGTTTTGTTAAAAAAGTAACATTTGTATAACAATAAAATCGATTTCCTTATTTTTTTAACGTATAAATATACCTAGTTTAGTTAAAAAAGTAATACTTGTACAACAAAAAAATCAAAGTATAATATAAAAACCTAGTTAGGCCGTAAATGCTTTTGTTTTTATTTTTGCTAATCTGTAATACTTTTATAATCATATAAAAAATGCTTTTACAACTATTAATTAATATTAAATAAACTTTATATAATATTATATATTAAATATATAACGTGTTTTATTATTAAGTAATAAATATTATTAAATAATAAGAGTTTTAAATTTTTTAACCTTTTATTATTTAAACTTTATTTTTTTTACTTATAACAATAAAGCATATGTTAAAAAAAACTAAGTTATTAATTGCTGCTTGCGCTTTTAAACGCAACTTTTATATTTTTATTTATAAGCTTATAAAAATGTATAACGTTTTCGATAAAACTTTTTGCTGCAAAATTGCCGGTGTTATACTTTAGCGCAGCAGCAAAAATATAAAGTCGAAATTAACCGACTTTAAAAAGCAAGCAATTATACAATTTATAATTTATTTAAATTTAAAAGCGTTTTTTTTTTAAGTATATTATATTCAAAATATAGCCGACCGATTATTAGTTAAACAAAATAGCTAACCGGTTAAAAAATGCTAAACAACACGCTTTATAAACTGTATACTAGCTTTTCAAACGCGTTTAAACCGTTAAATTAACTATAGCTAAATTTTTTGCAAAGATTTTGCCGAATATAATATGTATTATAAACGCGTAAAAAAAATTATTAAACGTAAAAATATTACAAAAAAAAATATATATAATTTTAATAAAACAAAGTTTATAATAAGCATAATTATAATTAATATAGTTATAACAAGTATTAAAAAGCAAAATAAGCTTAGGCAAGCTTAGCAAAACAATCGGAATTAGTTTACAGCTGTTTGTTTAATTAATTTATAAAGTTAGTTAGTACTGCTTTTTATTATTTTAGAAAAAAAAACTTATTTTGCTTTTTAATATTACAATAGCTTTTTATTATTTAAATAGCAAATTACAGTTTTATATAACAGCTAAATTAATAATAATTTTAGTTTAAAATAAATTAAACATTTTAATAAATATATTCGACTACGTTTAACAAATATAAAACGTTTTTTTATTTTTAATAATTATAAAAACTACTATTTAAAAAAATTTAAAAATTATTGCTAAAAAAATAGTATTTTTATTAAAACAATGTTTGCGCATTTTTTTTATAAACTTTAGCTTTTAAACGTAGTATGTTTTAACTTGTTAAAAAAAGCGTATAATATTAAAATTAGCAATATTATATAAACAAGTATAACGCATATTTTAAAAAAAAACTTTTTATTTACGTTTTTTAAAGCTTATATTTAAGCAATAACGCTTATAAATATTACGTTTAGGTTTAAAGCTATTAGTTTTGTTTTATTTAATTTAAAAGTTGTTATTTTAAAGCTTAAAGTTGCGCTAATTTTTTTTATACTGTTATTAAAGCTTAAGTTATTTTTTACTGTTTAAGTTTTAAAAACTTTTATTATTATTAAAAAAGCTATTTTACAATTTGTTTATTTAAAAAACTAAATTTTTAAGCATTAAAATAGCTTGCTAAACAAAATTATTAATGCTATAAACTTATTATTAAAAGCTATATATTATTTATTGTATAAGCAAACATTAATATTAAATAAAGTAGCTAAGCTTTAAAAAGCTAACTACATTTTTAATAAACGCTAAAAAACAAAAAATAAACAATTATAAACTAGAAAAGTATTTATTTAATTTAAAAAAACAAATTTTTAAGTTTTTAAAAAAAGTAATAGTTAAATAAATTAAAAAAACAGTAAAAATAGTAATTGTTAAGTAAAGGCATTTATATGCGCACGCTATTGTAGCATATGCAGCAACACCGGTTATAATGCACGCACTTATATAATAAATATAAATATGTTTAATAAAAAGAATTCTAATTAATTTGAAATAATTTAATTGCGTTATAGTTGTTTTTTTTATATTGCAACCTAAATAGTGCCTAAAACTCTTATCACTTAATAATATTTGTTACTTAATAATAAAACACGTTATATAAAATAAAATACAATTTATTATATTATATTTATTTATATCTTTATATATAAAAAAAAAGCTTTATATAAAGCAAAGTTTTTACTTTAAATAAAAACTTCTGCTAGCGTATAAGCTAATATAATAAAGAGAATTAGGTGCGCACGTGCTAATAACTTTGTACATAACAATAACTTTATATATGCTTATATATACAGTTGCAACCAACACCAGTTATTTTAACAAAAAATATAATTAATACAATTATATTTAATATATAAATCTAAATTAATATAAGTTTAAATAAAAAGTTTTTTAAAAAATATAATATAAATATTGCAAAAAATATAAAAACGTTATAAAGTTGAAATATAAAGCTATTAATTAAACTTAAACTTAATATTTTTAAAAACTAAGCTTATTTGTTTTTTTTTTAGTTATTATTTATATAGTTTTTTAATAAAAACTTAAATTAAATATAATTAATATTATTATTATTTTTAAAATAATATTTATTTAAATTATAAATAGTTTAAATTTTTTAAATTTTTTGCTTTTTAGCTTTTTAAAGTTGTAAACAATTATAATTTATATATTTTATTTAATTATAATTAAAACATTTTATATTTTTTATAGCTAACTTATAATTTTTATACAAGTTATTATTATTATAAGCGCGTTTTATTAAAAAATAAAAGCTATTATTATTTAATAAAGATTTTTTTATAATATAGCGCTTATACTTATTATTAATACTGTTTTAGTTAAAACTTTTTTAATTATTATTAATATAATAACTATTGCGCTTTTTAGTTATATTAACATGTTTTTAGTTTTAGCAATAATAATTTTTTTTATTTAGGTATTAATATTATTAAAAGTTTTTGTTTAATTTAAAGTTAGTTTAAAATTTAAACTGTTTAAAATTTTTTTAGTTTTAATTTTTTTTAATTAATTTTATTATTTTTTAACGTTATATAGCTATATTTATTATATTAATTTTTTTAATAAATAATAAGTTAAAATAACTAAATATTTTATTTTAAAATATAATATAAAGCTTTTAATAATATAATATAGCTTTTTTAAAATTAGTTTGCTTATTTTTTTAGTTTTTAATTTAAATAAAATAATAGTTAAAAATTTTAAAGTTTTAATTAAGTAGCTATTTAATTGTTTTTAATTTGCTGCTAATTTTAGCTTTTAAAAAAGCTAATTAGCAAATAAAAGTTTTAGTTTATACAAAAAATGCATTTTAATTATATTTATATTAATGCTAGTTTTTGCTGTTTAAGCTTTAAATAAAACTATAATATTAGTTTTTATAAACTTAATTTATTTTGCTATATATATATAAAATGCGTTTAAAATAATGCTAAAACTTATATATTAAACTAATAAATATAAAGTTTAGCTTTTAAATTTATTTAATTTATTTGTTATAAATAAAATTTATTTTAAATAAAAAGTATTTAAACTTAAATAGCTTATTTAAATTTATATTGCTATTAAACTTATTATTATGCTTGTTTTAATAATATTGCAAATAAAATTTGCGTTTAGCTTAGTTTTAAAAATGCTTTTTTTAACCAAAAAATAAAAATAATAATAAAAATAATAATATAATAAAAAGTTTAATAAAAAATGTTTAAATTGTTAAAGTTTTTTAAATTTTTTAATTTTTTAGTTTTTAAAACCTTTTTTTTTTTTTTTTTTTTATAATTGTTTTATATACTTTTTTAAAACATAGTTTATATAAATTTAATATAAACTGCTTTTTTTGTTTTAATTATTTTTTTAGTTTGTTAAATTTAATAGTTAATTAAACATTTTGCTATTAAAATAATTAAATAAAAGCTTTTTTTAGTTTTATTATGTTAATATTAAAAAAATTTAATAATTTTTAGCTTTTGTTATTATTTAAAAATATTTTGTTGCTATTTTATAAATAACTTGTATATAAAAGTTTTATAAAAAAAATAAAGCAAGCTAATTGTTTTAAAGCTATAATAGTTATATATTATAAGTAATTTTTAAATAAAAGCTTTAAAATTGTTATGTTTAAAAAGTCTTTTAAAGTTAAATATAATATAATATATATTTTATATAATAGGTTTTATATAAAATTAAAGCTTATAAAAGCAAAAAATAGTGTGCAAAGCACACTTAAATAGATTATAATAATATAGGCAAACAAAATTAAAAAAAGCATACTTTAATTGGTGGTTTGGTTAATAATACACTTGAATTATAACATTTTAATAAAAAACAAGTATAAATATATCATAATTCAGGTGCACTACTAACCAAACCATTAATTAAAGTATGCTCTCTCTAATTCTGTTTGCTTATATTACTATAATCTATTTAAATATGCTCCGCACATTATTTTTTGCTTTTATAAGCTTTAATTTTATATAAAACTTATTATATAAAATATATATTATATTATATTTAACTTTAAAAAACTTTCCAAATATAATAATTTTAAAACTTTTATTTAAAAATTATTTATAATACGCAACTATTATAGCTTTAAAACAACTAGCTCGCTTTATTTTTTTTATAAAACTTTTATATATAAGTTATTTATAAAATAACAATAAAACATTTTTAAATAATAATAAAAACTAAAAGCTATTAAATTTTTTTAATATTAATATAATAAAACTAAAAAAAGCTTTTACTTAATTATTTTAATAGCAAAATGCTTAATTAACTATTAAGCTTAATAAACTAAAAAAACAACTAAAGCAAAAAAAGCAGTTTATATTAAATTTATATAAACTACGTTTTAAAAAAGTATATAAAACAATTATAAAAAAAAAAAAAAAAAAGTTTTAAAAACAAAAAAATTTAAAAATCTAAAAAACCTTAACAATTTAAACACTTTTTATTAAACTTTTTATTATATTACCTTTTTTAATTAACAATTTAACTTTAGTTATTATACTAAAAATAACCTTTTTAATTTAAAGCTACTTATATTATTATTTTTATTATTATTTTTATTTTTTAATTAAAAAAAGCATTTTTAAAACTAAACTAAATATAAATTTTATTTATAACGTTATTAAAACAAATATAATAATAAATTTAACAGCAATATAAACTTAAGCAAGCTATTTAAATTTAAATACCTTTTATTTAAAATAAATTTTACTTATAATAAATAAGTTAAATAAATTTAAAAGCTAAACTTTATGTTTATTAGTTTAATATACAAATTTTAACGTTATTTTAAACATATTTTGTATACATATAGCAAAATAAACTAAGCTTATAAAAACTAATATTATAGCTTTATTTAAAGCTTAAACAACAAAAACTAGCATTAATATAAACATAATTAAAATATATTTTTTATATAAATTAAAACTTTTATTTGCTAATTAACTTTTTTAAAAGCTAATATTAGCAGCAAATTAAAAACAGCTAAACAGCTATTTAATTAAAACTTTAAAACTTTTAACTATTATTTTATTTAAATTAAAAACTAAAAAAATAAGCAAACTAATTTTAAAAAAGCTATATTATATTACTAAAAGCTTTTTATTATGTTTTAAAATAAAATACTTAATTATTTTAATTTATTATTTATTAAAAAAATTAATATAATAAATATAGTTATATAACGTTAAAAAATAATAAAATTAATTAAAAAAAATTAAAACTAAAAAAATTTTAAGCAATTTAAATTTTAAACTAACTTTAAATTAAATAAAAGCTTTTAATAATATTAATACCTAAATAAAAAAAATTATTATTGTTAAAGCTAAAAACATATTAATATAATTAAAAAGCATAATAATTATTATATTAATAATAACTAAAAAAGTTTTAATTAAAACAGTATTAATAATAAATATAAGCGCTATATTATAAAAAAATCTTTATTAAATAACAATAGCTTTTATTTTTTAATAAAACGTGCTTATAATAATAATAACTTGTATAAAAATTATAAGTTAGCTATAAAAAATATAAAATGCTTTAATTATAATTAAATAAAATATATAAATTATAATTGTTTATAACTTTAAAAAGCTAAAAAGCAAAAAATTTAAAAAATTTAAACTATTTATAATTTAAATAAATATTGTTTAAAAAACAATAACAATGCTAATTATATTTAATTTAAATCTTTATTAAAAAACTATATAAATAATAACTAAAAAAAAAACAAATAAGCTTAGTTTTTAAAAATGTTAAATCTAAATTTAATTAATAGCTTTATATTTTAATTTTGTAATATTTTTATATTTTTTATAATATTTATACTATATTTTTTAAAAAACTTTTTATTTAAACTTATGCTAATTTAAATTTATATGTTAAATATAATTGCGTTAATCATATTTTTGCTTTTTATTATAAATTAAAAAAAGCTTTTTTTTATACTTATTTTTTATAATATGCTGCTAATAGCACTTTTTTTATTTATAGCGCTTATTAAATTCTTTATAAATTAATTAATAGCTGCAAAGTTATTTAAAAATTTTGCTGCGCCTATATTATTATTAACAAAAATAACAAACTTAAAAACAGTTTTGTTTTGCTATTTTAATTAACTTTAAAAAATTAAAGTATTATATTAAACTTAAGCTTTAATTAATAATATTTTAAACTATAGTTAAAACATTTTAAATTAATAATAGCTTTTTAATTTGCAAAAGCTTGCCGCAATTAAAAGTTTTATTAAATAATTATTTAACTGCTTAAACTTATATAACTTAAAAAAGTAAAATTATTTTTAATTTAGTTAAAACTTAAAAAAGTTTTAGCTAAGTTTTATAACCTAGCTAATTTTTTTAATAATAATAAAGCTAGCTTATTTCTTTATTTTAAGCGTAATAATTTTGTAATAAACCTATAAAACAATATTATAGTTTTTTATTATTTTATATATTTTTTAGCATAAAATAAGCTAACAGCTTTATAAATTTAGCTTAATAAAATATTAAAAAATAAAAAAATATATAAATTTAAAAGCTTTGTTAACGCTTTAATTTTTTTTGTACTTAAAAAAAATAAAAGTTTATATTTATATGTTAACTATAAAAAACTTAATAAAATTATCATAAAAAATTGCTTTACTTTTTTTTCTATTTTAAAAATGTTAAATAAGCTGTTTTATATTAAAGTTTTTATTAAAATTAATTTTAAAAACGTTTATTATTATATACAAATTAAAAAAAAAAATAAATAAAAAACAGCTTTTTATATTAAATATAGTTATTATAAATTTTTTATTATATTTATAAGTTTATATAACATTTTTGCTACTTTTTAAAATTATATATAAAAAATATTTAATAATATTTTAAATATTTTTTGTTTTATATATATAAATAATATATTTATATAAAATATATATAAAACATTATTTAAAAACTATAAAAAGCAAAACTATATATTAAACTTTTTAAATGTTAGTTTTATTAAAAAAAACTTAACTTTTTAAAATATATTATTTTTAGCAAAAAAGTTAAAATAAATTTTAGCTATATTAATACTATTTAAAACTAGCTATTTTTTTATTTTTATTATAAGTTATAAAAATTTTTAAAGTTTTATAACTTTTATTGCTGCTTTATTAAAAAATATTTTTAAGTTATAGCCTTATTAACTAAATATTTAAAATAAAGCGCAACTAAAACAAAAAAAAGTTAAATTTTATTAAATAATTTAGCGTATATAGCTTTTAATAAGCTAAAAAAACTTATTTAAAAAAGCTATTTTTTTTATATATTTTGATTTTAAAAAGCAAATATTAATAAAAACTAATTTTTTTAAAATAGCGCTAACAAAAACATTATTATAAAAAAACAATTAAAAACAATAATAACTTGTTTTATTTTATTTTTATATATTTAATAATATAAAAACAAAATATAATATTTTTAATTAAAAAATGCTTATTATTATAAAATGTTTTAAGCATTAGCAGCACTATTTATAAAAAAACAAATTATTTATTAAAGTTTTAATTAATTATATTAATTTGCAAGCTTTTATAAAAACGTTTAAATTAAATAGTAAACAAGCTTAATAATATATATATTTAGCTTTTTTTAATTTTATTATTAAATATA
>MU377444.1:0-15443 GCA_022495195.1 Xylaria digitata
AGCTTTTTTATTTAACTTTATAATATAGTTTATTTTAATATATTATTTTTTTTATTATATTTTTTATTTTTTATTTATTTTTAGCATTTTTTAATGCAAGCATAAATAAAATGTTTAAAGTTTTAGCTATTTAAAGTTTTAATAACTATATAAAAAATATATTATAAATTTAATTATATTAATATAAAAGTGTTAAGCAATACGCTTATAATTTAACTGTTTTTAAGATTTTAAAAAGTTTAATAAACTTAAAAGCTAACTTATAATTTTAAAATTTAAAGTTCTAAGTTAATAAAGCTATTAATTTTTTAGTATAAAAACTTTTAAAAATATATTTAGCGTTATAATTCTTTATATATTTTTTAATTATATTATGTTATTAATTTGTTAATTTGTTGCAAATAGTTTTTAATTTGTATAGCTAGTTTTATACTAATAATACTTTTTTTAAAATAAAATTATTTTTAACAAAAGATTTAAATTTTGAAATATATTTATATAATGCTTTAAAAAGCGATTTTTTAATAGTGCTATTAATAGCTATATTTATTGCAAAAAAAGTTTATAGCAATAGCTAAAGCTAATTAATTTGTTTATTATTAATAAAGCATTAAAAATAGCTTTTTATAATTTAGTTTATTTTTTTAGTTTAGCTATTAGTTCGAAAGTAAAACGCAATTAAAAATCTTTTTTTAATTTTAAAGTAGTAGCATAAATTTAATTAAAACTAACTAATAAAAACAAAATTTTTATTAAAAATTATATTTATAAAAGCTTTAAAACAACATTTTATTTTTTTGTAAAATAAAATTGTTAACTAAATAGCAGTAATAATAATATTAATAAAAAATAAATGCATAAGTTTAATAAATTAGTTAACTATTATAAATATTATGTTAACAATAATTTTATAATAAAATATTTTAAATAACTTAATAATAAAGTTTATAAATAGTTTTTTTATAAAGCTAATAAATATTAAAAAATATTTAAAGCATTATATTTTTAATAATATTTTACTTTAAATTTAAAACAAATAATACATTTAGTTATATAGTTGCAAATATTTGCTTTTATAATTTGCTAATAAAACTTTTGCTATAATAGTTTTAATATATAATTTTAACCAAAATGTTTAGCTATAAAATTATTATAATATAGTTTAATAAGCTAAAAATAAACTAATTTTTAAAAAAAAATATAAGCTTTGCTTTTATATTGCAATAAAATTTTTTTAATAAACTATTAAAGCTTTATAAGCTGTTTATTTAAAAATTGCTTGTATAACTAACAATATTTAAAAAAAAATTTTTAAATTTAAAAAATTAAGTTTTATAAACTTTATTAAATTTTTAAGTTTTAAAAGTTTTTATTATTTGTATAATATATAAACTATTACCAGACTGTTATATTAATAAGAAACGTATAAATTACAACCTACAAAGTGGTAATTATATTATATTTAATTTTAAAAGATTATAAGCTTTGCTGTTTTTTTTTTTTTTTTTTTTTTTAGCTTAAAATTTTAGTTTATAGCATTAATATAATATTGTAAAGCATTTTATACAATTGTAATATTATTTTAAGCTTTTTTATTTTTGCTGTTAAGCGTTAACTAAATATAAAACTTTATTTTTTGTTATAATAAGCAAAACATAAAAATATTATTTTTTTTTTTTAGTTAGTACATAATTATTAAAAAATAAATATAATTATTTAATATAACTATATGTTATTTTAAAAAACTTTTTTAATGCTTATTACAAACTTAAAAAAATTTATAAGATTGTAATTATATATAGCGCTAAAAAGTACGCTATTAAAAGATTTAACTATTAATATATTAATTTAGTTAATTAAAAAAAAAGAAAAATAAGAAATAAAGGCTTTTTTAAACGTTTTTAAATTAAAAAAAAATAAGTAACATTTATATTAAAAATTATAGCCAAAAATAACTAAAATAAAATTTAGCGTTTTTATTAGCTGATTAAGCAATTGTAAGCTTAAATTTAGCATTAAGCTAACATGCTTTTATTAAGTAAACAATAGTATAAAAGCATTAAAAGCAGCGCTTTTAGCAGTATTAGCTTTAGACCTGTAGGCATAGCTGCATAAAAAGTGTTTAAACTTATTAGCTATTTAATTAATGCAGCTAGCAAAAATTATAAAAAAAAAGTAAAAACTTAAAAAATAAACTTAAATAAGTTTGCAAGCAATAAAAACTTTTTTAATAATTAGCTTAAAAAACTAGTTAACAAGTTAAAAAAAGATTTTATTACTTTTTATATTAAACAAAGCTATATGCGCTATATAATGTTTTTACTAAAAAAAAACGTTAAAAAATTTATTAAAATTTAATTTTGTTTTGTTAAACGTTTATTTAATAAATTTGCTAAATTAATTTAAACTTTAAAAACAGTTTATTATAATTTAAATTAAGCTGCTTTAATTTATAAAAAATTAAAAACTTTTTGTTTTAAGCTTAATAAAAATAGCAACATTTATTAATTTATTTTTTAGTTTAATAGTTTTGTTTAAAAGTTTAAACTGCTTAAAAACAAATAGCTTTAGATTTTTTAAAGTTATATTAACGTAAATTTAAGCAGCAAGATTTTTAAAACTAATATTAACTTAAATATAATTTATAAACGTTTTTGTAATAAAATAGCTAAAGCTATATTTAATTATAAATATGCTTTTTAATAATACTAAAAAATTAGTGCTAACTGTAAAACTAAAGCTAAAGCTAGCAATTTAGCTATAAAAACTTTGTAGCAAACGCTTAATAAACTAAACTTTATTAAAACAGTTGGCTAATTTAAATAAGCGCTAACTAATAAAAAAAAAAAAGTTTATTAAAATAATAATATGTGCTTTAAATATAGCAAACTAAAATATAAAATAGTTAACTGTTTTAAAAAATAAGCAAATATAAACAAAGTTTAATTAGCTAAAAAAAAAGCAAGCAATAACTTATTTAGCTTAAATAATTTAAAAAATTAGCAAAACTGTTAAAAGTTTTTTTAATAGTTTTACTTTTTTTATTAGCTAAAATAAATAGCTAAAAAAAGTTAATATTATTTAATTAAAAAATATAATTATAAATAAATAACTTTAAAATAAAAACTATTACGCTATATAATATTAAAGCATAAACAAATTTATTAGTAAGCAAAAAATTAGTTAAACAAATTAAACAATAATTTAATATATAAATAATTTATTTAAATTAATTAATACTTTTATTTAACTATTGCAAAAAAACTGTAGGCTTAATAAAAAAGTATTTAATAGCTATTTTAAAAATTAATAGCTGCTGTTTTAAAAATTAGGTGTTTTAAATAATAAATATAAATTATAAGGTTTTAATCGGCATAAATTAGCTTGCTAAACATAACTTTTTTTTAAATTGCAAAAAATAACGTTTAATATAGTTTAAAAATTAATTTGTATTAGCAAAATATTTTTTAGCTATTTAAATTTAACTATTAAATAAAGCTAAACGTTAAATTAATTTTAATGTTTAATAAAACGTAAATTAGCAAAATTAGGCTTTAAAAAAAAAGTATTGCATATTTTAAAAAGCAAAAAAAAAAAAGTTAGCTATTGTTATAATAAGCGCAAAAAAAAATAAAAAACCAAGCTATAATTTAAAAAATTATAAAGCAAATTAAAAATAATTTAAATTATTAATAATAAGCTAAGCTAGCGCTAAAAATATTAATTAAACTAATATTTATTAAGTTTATAAAATTATTTAAAAACAAAAGAATTATAAATATAAAAGCGGTTAAGCTTTAAAAAACGTATAATAAAAAACGTATATTGTTTTTTGCAAACAAAGATTTTAAGCACGTAGTTTTAGTTTAACGGTTTTTTTTAAAACTATTAGCATATTTAAAAGGTTTTTTTTTTAAAAAAAAGCAAACATTTTGTTTTTATTATAATTAAAACACAATATAGTTTTTAAACTTAACAGAAAAATATAAAACAGTAGGCTTTTAAAATATTAAACTTCGATTTAATATTTATTTTTAGAAAAAAAAGTAATAAATTAGCTGCTAAAAATAGATTTTATTAAACTAGTTATAAAAGTAAATATAGCGCTAGTTTTATTTGCTTTTAAGCTGCATTTGCAAAAGCAAAGGTTTTATATTAATTATTGCTAGCAAAATTAATATTTAAAAAACAAAATAGTTTTAGCTTTAAATTTAAACAATATTATTTATAACTACTAAAATATAAAATAATATTTTAAACTTAACGTTATTAAAACTTTTTATTAACTATATATATTAATTAACTTTTAATATTTTATAGCTTTTTATATTTAACAAAGAGTTTTTTAATAAAAAGTTTTTTTTTTTAGCTTTAAAATAAGTTTAGCTTAATAGCAATTTTTTATTAATATTTAATTATAAGAACTATTAAACAAATTTGTTAATATGTATACTAATAATATATTAATATATTTAAAACTAAAAAAAAAGTATTAAAAACAATATAAAAAAGTTATTTATTATTTGTATAAAGTTTAATTATAAAAAAATATTAAAAAATTCCGATTTAACGTTATTATAATAAATTATTTAAGCGTTATTATAAAAGCTAAAGTTAGTATTTAAATTAACTTAGCAAAAATTAAAACTATTATAAACTAAAAGTTTAAAAACCTTAATAAAGTTAAAATAATTTAGTTTTTTTTAAAACTATATAACTTTATTTATATATTTATTTACTATGTTAGCAATATTACAGAACTATTAAACTAATTATTTAAAAAAAACGTTTTTAAAGCTATAAAGCAATTAGTATGTTAAGCATTAGTATTAGCATTTTTTTGTTTAAAACAACTTATTTAAATAAAAATTAACGTATTAAAAAACGTTACTAGCAAAGTTATTTAGCAGCAACAAAAAAATAAAAAATAAAAGCTTATAAAATATTTTTTTAAAACAATAACTATATTAAAAAAAGCTTACTTTATATAAAACAAAAAAATGTTAGCTATAATATAAACTTTAAAGCATTATTGCTTAAAGCTTTTAAAATAAAAATTTTTTATTATTATTAATTACTAAGCTTTTTTATATTTTTTAATTAAACATATGTTTTTAATATGCTAAATTTAGTAAGCTAATTTTTTAACAAACTTTAATATTATTTTTTAATATAAACTTAGAAAAAAAAACGTAGTAATTAATGCTTTATTTAAAAAAATAGCTAAATTATTTATAATAAAAGCATAAAAAGCTAAAAAACGTACTTTAATTATAATTGAACTTTAAGCTATAAAAAACAACAAAATAGCATTTAAAAAAGCTAAACTAATAAAACTAATTAAAAAAAAAAACAAAGCTTAAAAGTTGGGCTATAAAGATTATTAGCTATAAATGCTTAAAACTATTTTAAATAATATTATTTTTTTGCAAACAGTTTTAATTAAAAAGTTATACTACTTTAAAATTATTGTTTATTTAAGCTAAAACAAAACAATTAAAACAATTAAGCAAAATTTTTATTAGTTTTATTTAAAGCAAAATGTTAAAAAATATGTATATAACTGTTATAATTATTAAAAAAATAAAATACTTTAAAATAAAATATTTAGACTATTGCACCTAATATTTATATTGTAAACAATATAAAAACAAATAATAATAAACAAAAAAAATATGCTAAAAAATTGCTAAAGTTACAATTATGTTTAAGCTTTTATAAACAAGTTTAATTATTTATTAGCTACATTTTTAAATAAAAAATTTAATATAGCAAAAACAGTAATAATACAGTATTATTATTTTTTATATTGATTTTTTAGCATACTAAACTATTAGCTATTAAATAACGTAAAGCTTTTTATATTAAATTTTATAAAAAAAATTAATAAGTTAACTAAAATAAAATACTATAATAGTAATGTTTATTACTTTTAAATATAAAAAGCAATCAAGTTTATTAATTAAAAACTTAATTAATAACTACAATTTTATATTAACAAATATTAAAATAATTAAAGCTTTTATTTATTAGCGTTAAATTTTGTTTATAACTTATTATAACATTTATTACTAAATATAGCTTTTTTAAAAATAGCTTTAAAAACTAATATATATAATTTATTATTAATAAAACTTTTAAATAAAAAAATTAGCACGCTACTGCAAAAGCTAGTATTAAAACTAATAAAATAAACATAAAAAGTTTAAAAAATAGCATATATATTAACAAAAGTAGTTTAAAAATAATAAGAATTATAAACTAATAAAAAGTGTAAACTAATTAATTTTAAAATAAAAAACAAAGTATTTTTTAAAAAAAAAAAAAGTTTTTTATATAAGCATTAACTATTTGGCTAAACTTACAATTTATAAAACTATTTAAAATTTTAAAAAAACAAAGCTATAGCTACGTTTTAAATTTATTTTTATTATACAAAATAAAGAACTTATTTTATATTAATTAACAGCAAAAAACAAATAACAATTTATTATTATAACAAATTTAAACGCTTTTAAAACTTAAAAACATTAATAAAAAATTTAAGTACAAAGTAAACAAAGTAAAAAAATTACGCTTATATAAAAGATATTATATATTACAATATTAGGTTTTTTAGCAAAGATATAACTTTAACAATATATAGTACTTAGCAAAAAACTTTAAAAATATATTCGCTATATTTAAACAATTTTATAAGCTATACTTTAAAGTTTTAAAGCTATTAATTAAACTAAAAAAATAAATGTGTACAGCTGCTGCAAATAAATATATAAAAAATTACCTAAATAATAATATAGCCGAAAAGTTAAAAAAAGCTATAATAATTAAACGTTATACTTAGCATTAATATAGATTAAGATTTGTATTTTTGTTTTAATAAAAAAATGTAACATATAAACTACTACTAAATTGTTATATCGATAAAAAACGTACAAACTACAACTTATAAAGTAGTAATTATATTATATTTAATTTTAAAAGATTATAAGCTTTGCTGTTTTTTTTTTTTTTTTTTTTTTTAGCTTAGAATCTTAGTTTATAGCATTAATACAATGTTGTAAAGCATTTTATACAATTGTAACAATTTGCAGCTATATGTATACAGTAATATATAACTGCTTATATAAAAATAATATGTTTTATAGCTAATTTAATAACAAAAATTTTTTTTGCAAAAGTTTTAAAAATATAGTTTTTTATTTTAGCATTAATTATTTTAATTTTCCGCTTTAACAAAAAAAATAAATTAACATTTTAAACTTTGTAAGCTATATAATTAAAGCAGCACAAAAATATATTAGCTTTATTTTGCTTGCTTTTTTTATATTTAATAATAAAATTAAAAAAAGCTAAATATATATATTATTAAGCTATTTGTTATTTAATTTAAACGTTTTTATAAAAGCTTGCAAATTAGTATAATTAATTAAAACTTTAACAAGTAATTTACTTTTTTATAAATAGTGCTGCTAATACTTAAAACATTTTATAATAACAAGCATTTTTTAATTAAAAACATTATATTTTGTTTTTATATTGCTAAACATATAAAAATAAAACAAAACAAGTTGTTATTATTTTTAATTATTTTTTTATAATAATGTTTTTATTAACGCTACTTTAAAAAAATTAATTTTTATTAATATTTGCTTTTTAAAATTAAAATATATAAAAAAAATAACTTTTTTAAATAAGTTTTTTAACTTATTAAAAGCTATATATATTAAACTATTTAATAAAATTTAACTTTTTTTTGTTTTAGTTGCGCTTTGTTTTAAATATTTAATTAATAAAGCTATAACTTAAAAATACTTTTTAATAAAGCAGCAATAAAAGTTATAAAACTTTAAAAATTTTTATAGCTTATAACAAAAATAAAAAAGTAGCTAGTTTTAAATAATATTAATATAATTAAAATATTATAATTCAGGTGCACTACCAACCAAACCACTAATCAGAGTATGCTCTCTCTAATTTTGTTTGCCTATATTACTATAATCTATTTAAGTATGCTCCGCACACTATTTTTTGTTTTTACAAGTTTTAGTTTTATATAAGACCTATTATACAAAATATATATTATATTATATTTAACTTTAAAAAACTTTTTAAAACGTAACAATTTTAAAGCTTTTATTTAAAAGTTACTTATAATATATAACTACTATAGCTTTAAAACAACTAGCTTGCTTTATTTTTTTTATAAGACTTTTATATATAGGTTATTTAAAAAATAGTAACAAAACATTCCTAAGTAACAATAAAAGCCAAAAGCTGTCGAATTTCTTTAATACTAATATAATAAAACTAAAAAAAGTTTTTATTTAATTATTTCAACAGCAAAATGCTTAATTAACTGCTAAACTTAACAAACTAAAGAAACAATTAGAGCAAAAAAAGCAGTTTATATTAGATTTGTATAAACTGCGTTTTAAAAAAGCACGAAAAACGATTATAAAAAGAAAAAAAAAAAAGGTTTTAAAAATTAAAGAATTAAGAAATTTAAAAAACCTTAACAATTTAAACACTTTTTATTGAACTTTTTATTATATTACTTTTTTTAATCAATAGTTTAACTTTAGCTATTATACTAAAAATAACCCTTTTAATTTAAAGCTATTTATATTATTATTTTTATTATTATTTTTATTTTTTAGTTAAAAAAAGTATTTTTAAAACTAAGCTAAATGCAGATTTTATTTGCAACGTTATTAAAACAAGTATAATAATAAGTTTAACAGCGATACAAACCTAAGCAAGCTACTTAAATTTAAATATTTTTTATTTAAAATAAATTTTATTTATAACAAATAAGTTAAATAGATTTAAAAGCTAAACTTTATGTTTATTAGCTTAATACGCAAGTTCTAACGTTATTTTAAACGTATTTTGTATGCATATAGCAAAATAAATTAGGCTTGCAAAAACTAATACTGTAGCTTTATTTAAAGCTTAAACAGCAAAAATTAGTACTAATATAAACATAATTAAAATGCATTTTTTGCATAGATTAAAACCTTTATTTGCTAGTTAGCTTTTTTAAAAGCTAATATTAGCAGCAAGTTAAAAATAGCTAAGCAGCTACCTAATTAAAACCTTAGGACTTTTAACCATTATTTTACCCAGATCGAGAACTAAAAAGGCAAGCAAACCGACTTTGAAAAAGCTATGCTATATTATTAAAAGCTTTTTGTTATGCTTTAAAATAAAATACTTAATTATTTTAACTTTTTACTTACTAAAAAAATTAATATAATAAATACGGCTACACAACGTTAAAAAATAATAAAACTAATTAAAAAAAATCGGAACTAAAAAAATTTTAAGCGGTTTAAATTCCAAACTAACCTTAAACTAAACAAAAGCTTTTAATAATACTAATACTTAAATAAAAAAAATTATTACTGCTAAAGCTAAAAACATGCTAATATAACTAAAAAGCGCAATAGCTATTATATTAGCAATAACTAAAGAAGTTTTAACCAAAACAGCATTAGTAACAAGCATAAGCGTTATACTATAAAGGAATCTTTATTAAATAACAACAGCTTTTATTTTTTAGCAAAACGCGCCCGCAATAGTAGCAACTTGTATAAAAATTATAAGTTTGTTATAAAAAGTGTTAAATGCTTTAATTGTAATTAAATAAAGCATATAAGTTATAACTGCCTGCAACTTTAAAAAGCTAAAAAGCGAAAAATTTAAAAAATTTAAACTATTTATAATTTTAATAAGTACTGTTTTAAAAACGATAATAATGCTAACTATATTTAATTTAAGTTTTTATTAAAAAGCTATATAAATAATAGCTAAAAAAAAAACGAGTAAACTTAGTTTTTAAAAATGTTAAATCTAAGTTTAATTAATAGCTTTATATTCTAATTTTGCAACGTTTTTATATTTTTTGCAATGTTTATATTATATTTTTTAAAAAACTTTTTATTTAAACTTATATTAATTTAGATTTATATACTAAATATAATTGCGTTAGCTATACTTTTGCTTTTTATTATAAATTAAAAAAAGCTTCTTTTTATACTTATTTTTTATAACATGCTGCTAATAACACTTTTCTTACTTATAACGCTTATTAAATTCTTTGTAAATTAATTAACAGCTGTAAGATTATTTAAAAATTCTGCTGCGCTTGTATTGCTATTAACAAAAATAACAAATTTAAAAGCAGTTCTGTTTTGCTATCCTAGTTAACTTTAAAAAATTAAAATATTATATTAAACTTAAGCTTTAATTAATAATATTTTAAACTATAGTTAAAACATTTTAAACTAGTAACAGCTTTTTAATTTGCAAAAGCTTGTTGCAATTAAAAGTTTTGTTAAATAATTATTTAACTGCCCAAACTTATATAGCTTAAAAAAGTAAAATTATTTCTAACTTAGTTAAAACTTAAAAAAGTTCTAGCTAAGTTTTATAACCTAGCCAATTTTTTTAGTAATAATAAAGCTAGCTTACTTTTTTATTTTAGGCGCAATAATTTTGCAATAAATTTGTAAAACAATGCCACAATTCTTTATTATTTTATATATCTTTTAGCATAAAATAAGCTAACAGCTTTACAAACTTAGCTTAATAAAATATTAAAAAGTAAAAAAATATGCAAATTTAAAAGCTTTGCTAACGCTTTAATTCTTTTTATACCTAAAAAAAATAAAAGCTTACGCTTATATGTTAACTATAAAAAACTTAATAAAGTTATAATAAAAAATCGCTTTACTTTTTTTTTTATTTTAAAAATGTTAAATAAGCTATTTTATACTAAAATCTTTATTAAAATCAACTTTAAAAATGCTTATTATTATATACAAATTAAAAAAAAAAATAAGTAAAAAACAGCCTTTTGTATTAAATATAGTTACTACAAATTTCTTATTATATTTATAAGTTTATACAATACCTTTGCCACTTTTTAAAATTATATATAAAAAGCATTTAACAATATTTTAAATATTTTTTGTTTTATATATATAAATAATATATTTATGTTTTTAATAAACAAAAAGTTTTATACAAAATATATATAAAACGTTATCTAAAGACTACAAAAAGCAGAACTATATGCTAAACCTTTCAAATGCTAGTTTTATTAAAAAAAACTTAACTTCTTAAAATATGTTATATTTAGCAAAAAAGTCGAAATAAATCCTAGCTGTGTTAACACTATTTAGAACTAGCTACTTCTTTATTTTTATTATAAGCTATAAAAATTTTTAAAGTTTTATAACTTCTATTGCTGCTTTATCAAAAAATATTTTTAAGTTATGGCCTTACTAATTAAGTACTTAAAATAAAGCGCAACTAAAACAAAAAAAAGTTAAATCTTATTAAATAATTTAGCGTATACAGCTTTTAATAAGCTAAAAGATTTATTTAAAAAAGCTATTTTTCTTATATATTTTAACTTTAAAAAGCAAATATTAATAAAAACTGATTTTTCTAAAGTAGCGCTAGCAAAGACATTATTATAAAAAAACAATTAAAAACAGTAATAACCTGTTTTGTTTTACTTTTGCATGTTTAGCAATATAAAAACAAAATATAATGTTTTTAATTAAAAAATGCTTGCTATTATAAAATGCTTTAAACATTAGCAGCACTATTTATAAAAAAGCAAATTACTTGTTAAAGTTTTAACTAATTATATCAATTTGCAAGCTTTTATAAAAACGCCTAAATTAAATAGCAAACAAGCCTAATAGTATATATATTTAGCTTTTTTTAACTTTATTATTAAATATAAAAAAAGCAAGCAAAATAAAGCTGATACGTTTTTGCGCCGCTTTAATTATATAGCCTACAGAGCCTAAAATGCCAATTTATTCCTTTTGTTAAAACAGAAGATTAAAGTAGCTAATGCTAAAATAAAAAACCATATTTTTAAAACTTTTGTAAAAAAGATCTTTGCTACTAAATTAGCTACAAAACATACTATTTTTATATAAGCAATTATATATTACTGCGCGCGTATAACTGCAAGTAATAAGAATTTTTAAAACCTAGAAATCCAACAAAGTTTACAAAACCTAATTTTTTAAATCTAAAAAAAAAATTTTAAATATTGTTAGTTACGTAAGCAACTTTTAAATAAACAGCTTATAAAGTTTTAATAATTTATTAAGAAATCTTTATTGCAATATAAAAGCAAAGCCTATATTTTCTCTAAAAAATCAGTTTATTTTTAGCTTATTAAGCTGTATTATAATAATTTTATAGCTGAACACTTTAGTTAAAATTGTACACTAAAACTACTATAGCGAAAGTTTTATTAGCAGATTATAAAAGCAGATGTTTGCAACTATATAACTAAATGCGTTATTTGTTTTAAATTTAAAGCAAAACACCATTAAAAATATAATGCTTTAAATGCTTTTTTAATACTTATTAGCCTTATAAAAAAACTATTTATAGATTTTATTACTAAGTTATTTAAAACATTTTATTATAAAACTATTATTAACGCAATACTTGTAATAATTAACCGATTTACTAAACTTATGCACTTATTTCCTGTTAACACTACTATTACTGCTACCTAGCTAGCAGTTTTATTTTATAAAAAAATAAAATGTTGTTTTAAAGCTTTTACAAATATAATTTCCGATAAAAATTCTGTTTTTATTAGTTAGTTCTAGTTAGATTTATATTACTACTTTAAAATCAAAAAAAGACTTTTGATTGCGTTTTATTTCTAAACCGACAGCTAAACCGAAAAAATAAACCAAATTATAAAAAGCTACCTCTAATACTTTATTAATAATAAACAAACTAATTAGCTCTAGCTACTGCTGCAAGCTTTTTTTGCAATAAATGTAGCTATTAATAGCACTATTGGAAAGTTATTTTTTAAAGCATTATATAAATATATTCCAAAATTTAAACCTTTTGTTAAAAACAACTTTATTTTAAAAAACGTACTATTAATATAAAACTAGCTATACAAATTAAAAACTATTTGCAACAAATTAACAAATTAGTAACGCAATATAATTAAAAAATATACAAAGAATTATAACGCTAAACATATTTTTAAAAGTTTTTATATTAAAAAATTAGTAGTTTTATTAACCTAGAACTTTAAATTTTAAAATTACAAGTTGGCTTTTAAGTTTATTAGACTTTTTAAAATCTTAAAAACGGTTAGATTATAGGCGTATTGCTTAACACTTTTATAGCAATATAGTTAAATTTATAACATATTTTTTATATAGTTATTAAAACCCTAGACAGTTAAAACCTTAAATACTTTACTTATGCCTACATTAGAAAATGCTAAAAACGAATAAAAAGTAGAAAATATAATAAAAAAAATAATATACTAAAGTAAACTGTATTATAAGGTTAAGTAAAAAAGTTAGCTAAGTAAATATAATTAGTAAGTGTTAGCTATTAATATTATTGCTTTTATATTTATTAAAAAATTTGAAAAACGATAAAGTTATAAAGGAAAATAATAAAAATTAAAGCTATTTAGGCCGGCGTTTTTAGCATAAAAAAACCTTAAGGCCGAATTAATTAATTTTTAACAAATTTTTAAAATACCGGTTTTAAAAAACGTTAGCAAAACCTGAAATTTTAGCGTAGTAAAAATCAAACTTATTATTTTAAACTTTAAAAATGTTTGCGCTTTATTAATAAGCTATATGTTAACTAAATCTAACTTTATTTAGTATTAAATTCAAATATATTATTATGTTTTAATTTATTGTTGCAAGCATTTTAAAACACGTTACTAATGTTGGTTTTAATAAAATTTTTAACTTTTTTAGCAAATTGCTTTATTGCTAAATATTAGGCAATATAACCAGTATTTAAAAGCTAAAAACGCAATATAATTGCTTAATAATACTAGGTGCGCTGCTTTATAGTTTAAGCAAGTTAGCTTTAGGTATAAAACAAAAATTATAATAACTATTAATAGCGTTAGCAGCAATAAAAAAGATAAACAAACGTATTAAACGGCGTTATTTAGCTGCATATGCTTTATAAGCTAGAAAATGCTTTTAATTATATTTAAGTTAGCAAAATAAAATAAATAAAATAAAAAAAAATATAGCTACTTTGTTATTTTTAATTTTGCTAATTATATTATATGCAGCCTAATAAACTGTAAAAAAATAATAAAAACTTTAAAAAAGCTAAAATTAAGCGGCCGCAATTTTTTTGCAATAAGCTTTTAAATTTGCCTAAAAAATATTAGCATTTGTATTAGTTTTAACTAGTAAAACAAAGTTATTATTGTTAGTATAATAAGCTTAAAACATATATTTATTTTATTTAAAAAGCTTTAATATTTAAATAGCTTTAAATTATATTATAAAAAAAATCTGGATTATAAATAGCAATTTATATAAAAAAATAATATAAAACAACTTATAGCTTAACAAGTTTTATAGCTTTTATTACAGCTAGTATAAAAAAACAAAGTTGTTTTTTTGTATGCATATAAGACTTTTAAAAGCAAGCTAGCTTAAGGCTAAAACGTATGCGCTGCAGCGCCTTAATATTAATAACATATAAAAGAATTAGTTATATAAAAAAGCTTTTTATAACGGCTAAACTTACGCTGGTACGTTTAGCAAGTTTAATAATGTTAATAACAAAAAGGCATAATAAGAAAATGATAAACAATAAAAACGGTAATTTAAATAAAAGAAATAAATAAATAAAGCTTAAAAATAATTGAAATAAAAGCGTGATTGGCGGCAACTATAGCTAAGACTAATAGTAAATGCTAGCGGCGGCTAAAAAAAAAAAAAAAAAAAAAAAAAAAAAGAAGAAAGAAAATATAACAGGCTATATATTTTGTTTTTAAATCAGCTTGCTAAATAATTCGCGTTTAAAGCAACGTGTTATTATAGGCCCAAGTATTTAAAAATCATTTAAAATGCATAGAATTTTTTTATTAGCTAAAAATTCTTATTGTTTATACCACTTTTTTTATTATTTACACCTATTTTTTACTAATTCTAATTAATTTTTAGCTTTTAATTCTATATTATATTTTGTTATAATTTTATTTCTAATTATATTAGCACTACTTATAACAACATTTAACTCTATACCTAAGTTAAAACAACTTATTATAAAAGAAAGAAATAATTGTTATAATTTAAGTGCACTATTAACTAAACTACTAATTAAAGTATGCTTTTTTTAATTCTGTTTGCTTATATTATTATAATTTATTTAGGTGTGCTTTGCATATTATTTTTTGCTTTTATAAGCTTTAGTCTTGTATAAGACCTACTATATAGAATATATATTATATTGTACCTAACCTCAAGAAACTTCCTAAAACGTGACATAAAATTTATTTTAATTTTTTTACTAAATATAACATATTTTAAAAAGTTAAGTTTTTTTTAATAAAACTAGCATTTAAAAAGTTTAGCATATAGTTCTGCTTTTTATAGTTTTTAAAT
>MU377445.1:0-15333 GCA_022495195.1 Xylaria digitata
TTAAAAATGGAATATTTATACTTTAAAATATTTTATTTTTTATATTTATTTAAATAAAATTATTTGCTAAAAATAAAAGATTTTAATTTTAATAATTACTTTATAAATTAATACGCTTTTAAATATTTTTATTTTTATGCTTTAAAAATAAAATATTTATATTATAAAATATTTTATTTTTTATATATTAAAATATTTTATTTTTTATAGCTGCTTAAATAAAGAATAAAGGCCAATTTTATGCCATTATATTCAGCCTAAACTAAAGATTATAACCCTAGCTTTTTAACACTTTATATATTGATTTTATAATAATTTAATTATAAATCCTATAATAATTAAAAACCAAAACTATTTTTAAAGCTGCTTACTGCAGCAAAAATTTTTATTAACGCTATTAACTAGGCCGTTTATATCTACATTTTTAATAAAATTATTTAATATACTTTTTTTTTTATTAGCTATTTTTAAATTCTTGCTATTTTTATTAACACCTTTAGCTATAGCTATGTTTTTGTTATCTTTATTAACACTTTTAGCTGTAGCAGTATTTTTTTCTGCTAAATTATAAGCCAAATTATTATTATTAGCTAAATTATTACTATTAGCTAAAGCGTTATTGTTAGCCGAATTATTATTAATAATTTTTAATTGTTTAATAAAATTATAACTAGTAAGTGCTATATAATCTGTTAATTAAGCGTAATGCCTATTTTGCAGCCAATTTTTATACCAAGCTTGCTAAGCAGCTAGCTTTTAATTTATATTAATTTGCTTGTTTAGCTAACTTAATAGTTCTTAGCGCTTATTATTTTTAAGCAAAGCTGTTGCAATAAACATAAATTAATTATAATTGTTTAAAAGATTTTTAATTATGTTATTTATAACAAATATAAACTGTATAAGCGTAAATAAGTTGATGTTAAACATTTAGCTAAAAATCTTTTTAGCTACAGCTTTATATTTAACGTTACTTGCATTAAAAAACATATTTAATATTTTAACCTAACTTAAAAAAATAAAGCACTAATATTATTTAAAAAAAGCATGCTAAGCTAACTATATATATAAATTAATGTTTATGCTAAATGCAACCTTTAGCTGCTAAACAAACTGCAATTGCTTATATATTATTATTTTTACAATTTTATTACTTTTAAAATATAACTTTAAAGCTTAACTAATATTATTATTATTAAAAATGCTTTTTGTTGTAATAATATGTTAATTTATACAGTATTTCTAACTATAGCTACTTGCAAAAAGAATAGTAGTGCATAATTAAATTAAATTTAGCAAAAACTTAATAACATAGCTTTAAATAAACAGCACTTAGTTATAAAACACTAAAGAACTAATTATATTAATATTAACTATTATAATATAAACTAACGCACTATTTGTATAAAATGCAGCTATTGTTTTAGTCTGCTTTATAGCCTAGTGGTTAGTTAAAATATTATAAACTTTAAATCTAGCTAGATTAAAAATATAAGTTATACGCTTAAAAATATATAATTAATAACTAGATAAAAATTATAATAAAAAGTAAAAAATAAAATATTTATAAATATAAAATATTTTATTTTTTAAAGCAATAAAAATAGTTATATAAGTACTGTATGCGCTTTAAGAAATAAAATATTTATAAATGTAAAATATTTTATTTTGTAAAGTAGCAGAAATAGTTATATAAGTACTGCATATGCTTTAAAAAATAAAATATTTATAAATTTAAAATATTTTATTTTTAATATATTAAAGAATAAAAAAACATATTATTTATTATTAAACTAAAGCTAATTATGTTATAATAATAGTTTAAACTAATTTATTTTTATTTTTTTGCAAACTTAGTATAAACTAGAGTAAGAAGGTTAAAGCAGAAAATTTAGTAGTTAAAAAATATAAAAAGCTGAATTGGCAAACTAGTAATATTAACTGCTGGTTTTAATAAAGTGTATTAAATATAAAAAACGTTTTATAATTGATAGCGTTAGCAAAAAGCTTATAATATGTTAACGCTATATTAAAAATGTTGGCGTAATTTATAATGCTAGCAATATTATTAATAAGCATAAAAAATTTAATAAAATTTATGTTAATTAAAACTGCTTTAAAAATATTAGCAGTTTTTAAATTATATTTAAGCTTATTATTAATTTCGATAGCATTTTTTTTTATTTTTATAAAATAATTTTTAATAAACATTTTAAACTACGTTTTAAATTGTTTTTATTTTTATAATAAAAGTAAAAGCGCTGGTTAGGCTATTGTTAATTTGCTTATTTTTTTATTTATAATATTAGCAATAGTGTTAACAAAGTTTAAAGTTTTAATTGCTTGCTTATATAAGTTATAACGTATGTTTGTTAATACTGCAGCATGTTTAGCTTTTGCAACATTAATAAGCAAGTTTTGCTTATTATTGGTAAAAGCTAATAAAAAAAGATTAAAAATTTTTTGTAGTATAATTTATTTTAAACTGAATGCTTTAAATATTAATATGATTGCATTATAAAACCTAACCTAAACTATAGTTTGCTGCTAATTTGTTAAGTTATAAGCTTATTAATAAAGAAAGCAGTTAAAACTTAAAGTTGAGACAACTTTTAAAAATATTTTAGTTAATAAAAAAGTTAGATTTTAAATAGTTTAGCTTTGTTTGCTTTTGCAACTATTATTGTAATTAATTTTAAAGTTTAACGTAATATTATACAGCTTTATAAATGCTGGTAAAACTTTTATAAGCTTATATTTATTAGTTTTAAGTTTTTGTATACAAAAAAACTGCTAAAATATTTAAAGTGTTTTATTTTAATTTTTTATTAAATAATTAAAACATAAAACTAAGCTTAAAAGTAATATGTTTATATTAACTTTAATAAACTGTTTAAAATTAGCTTTTATAAAATATAATAAAGCAGCAATTAACAATATTAAAAGTGTGTTGCTAATATTTTTTGTAATAATAAATATAACTTTAAGTTTTTGTTATATTTAGGCAATAATATAACAATTTTTATTTTTGTTTAACGTTATAATATTAGTAAATATAATTTTAATTTATAACGTATAAATAAAACTTTGTTTATTGCTAATTAACTTTTAGTTGGCGTTAGTTTTAAAATATAAGTATAAAGGGCCGAAAGAATTAAATGTTATATATATATTAGTTAAAATTTTGTTGTTATAAATATAAAAAATAAAATATATGTAATATATAAATATTTCATTTTTTATGCCTAATAATGCTGCAGTAAGAACTTATAATTAATATAAAAATAATATTTTAAATTAAATAGTTTTAAAAAATAGCAATATGTTGCTATAACGTTTAAGTTGTTTTTTGTATTAATAATAATGTTAATATTATATATGCTGCTAAAAATAGATTTTAAAAAGTTATTAAAATTAGCAATTTAATTAATATTAGCTTTTTTAATTAGTGCTTTATTTAATAAGTAAAACTAGTTAAATATATTAAATCTATTTTTTTATATAATATAGCGCAGGTTTTTGCTGTTATAGTTATTATTTTTGTTAAAATATTAGGGTTAAGATCTGGGGGCGCTAGCAGTGTTAGTTTGCTAAATACTGCGCTTATTCTAGCGCTGGGCAGCCGAGCAAGGTGTTGTTATTTTGGCAAAAGGGGGGGGAAGAGAAGAGATTAAAAAATAAAATATTTGTAGCAGTTTTGTTGTTAGCAAATAGTTAATATAGCAGTACTATATATAAAAAAAAAAAAAAAAGTTGTAGTATTAAAAAAGGAAACAAAATAAATAGCGGTGCAAAAAATAATATATATAAAAATATTTTATTTTTAAGTATAAGCTTATTTATTTTTATAGCATTGTGTAATATTGTTATTACTAGGTATTTAAGATATTTTATTTTTAAAACTTATTATTTATTATAAAGTTTTAGCTTTTTTTGTTTGCTTAGCACTATTTATACTTTTAGCTTTTTTTTTGGTCAAAGTTTAACAATTTTTGTTGCGTTTTTTAAGTTTATGCAAACGCTTTTTAATTTTTTGCTTGTTTTTTTGCTGTTTTTTTTTTGCTTTTTGCTTTTTTTTTTCGGCTTTTTTTTTTGTTGCTACAGCTTTTTTTACTTTTTTTTTTTGGGCTTTAATTGTTTTAAAGTCTTTATTTTTAGCTGCTTAAAGACTTTTAAACATATTATTTGCAATTAAACTAATGAATTTGTTTGCAATTAAATTGTTTAAGTTGGCAAGCTTTATAATTTTTTTGATTTTAGTAAAAAGTATATAGCTTTTATTAGTTTTATTTTTAGTTATTTTTATAGCATAAAAAATGTAGTTAATAAAGCTGTAGCTTTTAAATAGGTAGCAATTTTTAAGGTGTTTTATTGCTAATTGTACGATAATAGAAATGTTATTGTATATTTGGCGCAAAAAGCTTTTAAATATAAATTAGCTTAAATTTATAGCTTTTAATAAATAATAGGTGCAGAGTTGGTTATAAAAGCACTGGATTATTTTATAGCATATAATAGTGCTTAACTTGCTTTTAATTTTTTTATTGATAACATTTTTAGCAGCAAGCTGTTGCAAATACTTTTTTTATATAATGTTTTTATGTTTTTTATATATAGTATTAATAACAATTATAATAGTTTAGTATACAAATTGCAACTAGCTAATTTTAATAAAGCAATTAAGGAGTTAGTTTAAGGCGTTAATACTTTATAATAGCAAAATTATAAAGCTAATATAGCAGCAGTTATAAAGATTAATACTTGTTTTAGCAGTGTATGTACTGCAAATTAAGACTTTAATATTTAAGCTAAAATTATTAAAATCGGCTACAATAGCTGCTTTTTTATTATTAGTTTGGTAAAAAGCAATAGTTTAAACATTGATTTTTAATAGTTAAAAAAAAATATAGATTTTTTTAATTAAAAGCATTAGCGATTTTTTAAAAAATAAAATATAGCAAAACTTTAAATAAAATATTTTATTTTATAAAAAAAATAATGTTTAATGGTATGCCTTTATAAAATAAAATATTTATAATAAATAAATATTTTATTTTTTAAAAGAAGGGGAAATATATTATAAATCTGGATTATTAAGGCAAAAAGGATTTATTGTTAAAACTAAAAGGATTTTATTATAATAATAATACAATTGGGTAGTTTAAAATAGTTTAGGTTAGGTTTTGCTTTAAAGTAGTTAAGCATATTAAAAAGTAATTATATTATAAGCTGGCTTTGTTTTAAAAAGAATTTAATTTAGCTAATTTGGTTTAAAAACATTGTAGCTTAAAAGTTGTTTTTTGTTTTTTTATATATATAGCTTGCGCTATTATTTTAGGTATTTTAAATTAAATTTTTAACTTTTTAAATATTTATTGCTACAATTTGTTTTTATAATTCTTTGTTTGCGTTATTATTTTTTTTATTGCTTTTATTTTTATTAGCATTGTTATTTTTATTTTTATTATTGTTATTATTATTATTTTTTTTGCGCTTGTTTTTTTTATTTTTGTATAAGTATAATGTTTTAATATTATTAAAGTTTAATATTATAATATCAAGCTTTTTTTATATTCTTAAGTTGGGCATAATAATATTATTTTAACTTTTTTAATTGTAGCTTTGTTTATAATAAAGCATATTGTTTATATTTAGCTGCTTTTAGTTAGCTTTGTTTTTATTAAAAAATGCTGCATAAAAGCAGCTTTTATATATTAAATACTAAGAGTTATAAATTGCTTAAGTATTATTACGCAAAGTAATATATATAATAATAAACTTAACTTTTAATAAATTGTTTTTTGGCAATATGTTTTTATTATCTAATATATTAATTTTAGTATTTATATTATAGCGTAGAAATATCTGTTTATAAATTTGGCCAATTATAATTTTGTATATATTAAAGCTTTAATTATGCTGTTTGATAATATGGCTAAAAAGTTGTAGCAACAGGGTTTATTATTTATAGCTTTTATTATTGTATGCATTAGCTAACTTGGTTTTTTAATTAGTTATTTAGCTATTGTTTAAATATTTAATAAAAGCAAAAGTATTATAAGCTAAAAGTTGGTTAATACTGTTTATATTTATATAGCTTTAAAACTTTATTAGCGTATTTAGATTAAAACTTTTTATATATATTGCAAGCGTGTTATAATGCTATAATAAAAAAAAAAAATTAAAAAGCTTTAAAAAATTAAAACAAAAATAGCTTAACATATTTTTAAAATAGTTTATAAGCAGTATAACTAAAAATAACAAAAGGCATTTTTAATAAATCGATTTAATAAGCTAATATATAATATTTTTAAAGTTTTTACATGTATAAGCTTTATTAGCAACAAAAATATTAAATTTTTAAGCTAAAGGTGTTAATACAATTTTTATTTTTTAATTAGCTAAAGCAGAGTTAATGTTTTTATTATTATAATTAAAAAAGCTTAATTGTTTTTTTTTTAAATAAGTAAAGTTTTTAATTTTTTTGCTAGTTTTTTTAGCATGCTAGGTATAAAAAGTTAGATATAATAACATAATAACTATTTTACTGGTTTATAATATAATTAGCAAAATAAAAAAAAATAAAAAAGTATTAAAAAACAAAATATTTTTAGCTGTAATTTAAATATTTTATTTTTATTTAAGTAAACATATTTTAAGGTTAAATAAATTAAGTTTTATTATAAGTTGCTATAAACTAGCCTTATTAAAAACATATAACTTTTTAATTTTATTTATTTTGGTTTTACTTTTGCTATATGCTAAATAAATATTAAAAATATTAAAAAAAAATTTGTGTAATATATTATAAGTCTGGCTTATAATTAATAAAATGGTTAAAACTAATAATAAATAATATTGCTAGCTTTTTTTTAATGTATTAATTCTAACCTTATAGTAATAGTTGGCTAATACTTTTTTGTATATAACAGTTTTGTTTATGCTACACTTGTTAATAAAAAAAGCAAATTGTAGGAAAATAAGTAGTTTATTAAATATAAATGCAATATTTGTTATAAATAAAGATAGTTAACTATTATTAATTTAGTGGTTATAAAAAGCTAAAAAATAAAATAGTAAAAAACAAATTAAATATTTTATTTTTTAAACCTTTTTTTATAATAAAATCGTAAGCTTGTTATATATAATAATAGTATATATTTTTAAAAATATTTTATTTTTTAAAGTTATTTATATTTATTAATTAATTAATGCAGCTTATATATTATTTTTGTATGCTTTAATGTTTTAGCATTTTTTTAGTTAATATTAAATAATAAGGCAGCTTGTTTAACAATAATGCTAAATCTTTTAAAATTACTAAATACAGCATTTATAATAGCAATATATTGCTTTTTGCAGCGTTATACTTTATTTTTAGCGCAAGCTTTTATAGTTTAAGTATTTTTAAATTAGTTATTGTAATTTAGGCTAAAAAAGTTGGCAAGCAAAGTATTGCTTATTTAATTAAAAGAAAGATTGTTTATTTTTATAGCATTATTAGCTTAAACAATAATATTAACTTTATTTTTTATATAGGCTTTATAAAAAGGTTTTAAAAAGCTAATCTTTATAGTACTAATTTTAGTAGCTATTTATTTATAAATGTAAATAAAATTTTTTTTGCTAAAATGTAATAAGCTTTAAGTGCCTTGCTATAAACTAACAGCTATAAGCAGCTTATATAGCATATATATTCTAAATTATAATTTAAAACGCTTATTATAATCTGTAGTTTAATTAAGCATTTAAACAGCATTTATTAGGTTTTAATAAGTGTTTTTTATAATAGCTTTGTAAACAAAAGGCTTAAATTTGGAAAAACTAATCTGCAGCTTTAATATAGCTTTATTTTAAATAAAGATAGCAGGCATAATATAAGCGCCAAAATAAATAGCGTTTATTATAGCATTAAAAATAATAATAAGCGTATATAAGCAAATAATTATACGCTTTTGTTTGCAATAAACGTTACTTTTAAAACTATAACAGCATTTTTAATAAAATAATATAAATATAATAGCGCAGTACTAATAGTTGCTAACAAATTTTTTAAATATATATTTAGCAATATTGTTTAGCAAACAAAAATGTTTAAAGAATTTAGTAAGCAGCTAACAAGCTGCTATAACAGTAGCAAGCTTAATGCTTTGTTGTAATATTAAATTGTTTTGCTATATAATAAATAACAAAAAGCTTAGCATTTGGCTATTTATAAAGCGCTAAAAAGCATTGTATAAAAAGTCTTGTTGCTAGTTGTTGTTAAAAAAGCTTTAAGCTAAGCTGGTAACTAAAAGGCTGGCGTTTTGTTTGTTAAAATGTTTTTTTATGTTTGCAACAAATAAAAGCATAGTTCTAAAATCAAAGGTCTTTTTAAATTTGCTATATAATTAATAATTATAATAAAGTTGTAAAACTACTAATATTAAAAAAAGTATAAGTAATTAAATTTGCAAACTATTTAAAAAATAAAATATTTTAAAATAATTAAAATATTTCATTTTTATTCTATATATATAACAGTAGTAAAAAAAGTGTTTACTATATATATTAACAAAGAAGTAAAAATTATTTTAACTTAAAAATTAATAAACCAAAGTTATAACTTTAAAAAGCGCTTTGTTTTTTAAGGCTATAATTTGAATGTTAAAACAATAAACAAGGTCTAAGTTTTTTAGGCTGCTAATTACTTTTAATAATGTTGCTTTTTTGGTTAGGGGTAAAAAAGCTTTAAGCACTTTATTTTTTTTGCATATAAAATACTAAGTTAGCTATAAGTTTTTAGAAAAGTTGTTTAAAACAACCTTTATATTTTTTTTATTTGATAATTTTTTTTTATTAACAAAATTTTTAGCTATATTAACTAAGGCAAAAAGGCAATATTGCTTAATTAGGCCTTTAATTAAGATATGTAATTATAAGTGTTAAAAATGGAATATTTGAAAACAAGGCAGGGGGGGGGGGGGGGGGAGGGGGGCGCTGCAGCAGAAAAAAAAAAGGTGTTAAAAAAAAAAAAAAGTATAATAAGTACAAGCTGCAAAAAAAAGCTATAGTTTAAATATTTTATTTTTAAAATAACTTAAAGGATAAAAGGTTGCTATAAATAACGTAATAATTTTAAATATTTTGTTTTTAAAAAATATATTAAAAAAAAGAAAAGGTTGTAAAGCAATTTGTTAATAGCAAGTATTTTGTTTTTAAAAAGCATTTAATAAAAAAAAGTTGGTTATTTAGTATTGCTAAGTATTCTTTTTTAAATAAAAGTATAAATATTTTTATTGTTTATATTATATTAATTATATATTTAGCTTATTTAGTATTTAATTACTTTTATTTTTATTGCTAGGTTTTAATGCTGTAGTTGTGTTATTTTGAAATAATATGCTTTTTGAATTATTATTTTTTTTGTTGTTATTTAGCTTTATGCAGTTACTTTATTTTGTAAGCGCTATTTTAAGCTTTTTTTAGGTAACTAAGTATTTTGAAATTATTTGACTTAGCTTTTCTAAACAAAGATCTAATACTTTGTTTTTTGGTATTAAAATATTGGCTGCATTATTATGTAGGTTAGGCTGCGCTAGTAAATTAATAGCTAGTAGCAGGAAATTTGCGCTATTAGAATACATGCTAAAGTATAGTTTTTTATATTTTTAGAACAGAGTGAGCTATAGCACTAGCTTAGCTAGAAGCTGTTTGAAAAACGTGCAGATACTGCTTTTAGCATTTATTTTAGTAAAATACCAGATAAGGGCACAAAACTTAAAATATATAGCGCTAGAAACTTTGGCATTATTATTTATATAAGTAGAAGGGTAAATAAAGGTAAATAATTTGAAAGCAGATCTTTAAAGCTAATTATTAGATAATAAAAGATATATAAGTATTGTTAACATAAGTGCTGTGTTTAACAAGTAAACAATAAAATTGTGCAAAAGCTTTAGTTTTAAGATTTAATAACTTGATATTTTAAAATAATAGTAAGCAATGCTAAAAAAGTTAAATCGAAAGTTGCTAGCGCTACGCTTTGTTATTTAGATATAAATAAATTTAGTGCGCTTAAAGTTTGGTGTAATAAATATATACGATTTAGCGTACGCTTTATAATATTTTAACCAGTTATTTTAGCTAACACAAATAATATTTTTTTAGTTAGTAAACATTTAGTGCTAAGCTGTTTTAATTTTAATATATTGTTAAACAAAGCTTTTAGCTTTTTAATATGTAGTGCTATTAATGCTGCTTAATATTAAGTGTATATAGATTAACTAAGGCTAGCATTTAGTATTATTATAATTATTATTAGCGTTATTTTTTTTTTTTGCTTTTTTTAGCTTTTTTTGCTGCGTTATAATAAGTATTAATACTTTGTTATTAAATGGTAGTATGCAGTTATTTATTAACGCAATAACTTTTTTTTTTTTTAACGCTGCAAAAGTTTTAAGTTATATTTTTATAACGTTAAAAAGGGTTATAATTTAAAAATGCTTTATAATAAGGTTTAGCAAGCCTTTATATAATATAATATTATAAGTTGCGCGTAAAAATTTTAGCCGATTAATAAATAAAACGTAGGTATAAAAGAACTTCGAGTTGTATGCGCAAACAACTATTTAGAGCGCTAATTTAAAAATTTTGCTTTATAATAGCTGCGCTTTGCAGCTTTAGTTAAATATTTTAGCATATTGTTATATATGTGCTAAGTTTTTAAACAGTATAGTTTTAAAAAGCGACGCAGCTTTTAACAAACTTTTGATTATATTTTGTTTTAGTTTGTTATTACTAGGTTTAGCTTTAAAAAAAAAATTTTAAACAAGTTTTAAAATATTGCTAATAAGCTTAAAAAGATATTAATTAAACAAATTGTTTAGCAGCTACGCTATATTATATGTTTTTATAACTTTTTTAATGCTAAATTTTTAATATTGCTGCGTTTTTTTGTTAAGCTAGCAGCGTTTTTATTTAGTTTTTTATAGCTAAATTGTTTAAAAAAGTATGTTATTGTTATAAGTTAACTGCAGAAAAATAAATAGCATTTGGTTAATATATAGGTTTTTAGTTTGTTAATTAGCGTTAAACTGGTTATATGGTATAGCTGGGTTTAGTAATGCAAATATAGCCAGTTTTTTAATAGGTTTAATAAAACAAGTAGCTAAAATTATTATGAGATTATTTAAATCTTGAGTTAAAAAAAGGAAAAAAAAGTTATGTGTAGCATTATTTAAAAGCAAAAAAAGGTAACACTTTTGGCTAAAAAGCGGTATGCTAAAGTTAACAGCTGTAATAATATGCAACTAAAGCATTTAACATTTATAGCAGGTGCTGTACATAAGCAGCGTTAAAAAATCTAAGCTAGTAAAAAATATATTATAAAGCAACTTTTTATAAAACTAAAAAGTATAAAAAATATTTAAAATATAAGGCAGCTGCTTTTTTTATAATGGCGCGTTTATTTTGCTATAATAATAAGCTTTTGTAAAGTTGGGGCTAAAAGCTAGTAAAATAAATTATAGCGCATTAAAAAGCAATAAGCTTTTATTTAATGTTTAAAAGTGCTGCTTATGCATATTGTAAGTTTTAAGCTAATATAAGGCTAGCTTTTTATGCTGTAGGCTAGCATAATTGTTAAACAGTTTTAATAAGCTAATATTTTTAAAAAGGTATTGCATATAATAATAAGATTTAAACTTGCAAAATTTGCTGTCGGCTTTTTAAAATATTTTGGCTAAGCATTTTAACTTATATATTAATAAAAAAAACGGCATACTATTGTTTTTTTTGTTTTTAGGCTTAATAATATAAAAAAAGTTATAAAAAGCAAAATTAATTTAAGTAGCGTTAAAATATAGCTGTTTTAGGTTTAAATTAAATAAGTAGTTATTAAAAAATTTGTAGAAAGCTTTTTTTAGCAAGTTGCTTGTTATTATGTTTTTTATATTATGCTTTTATAAAAAAATAATAAAATGTGCAAAATAGCTGGATTTATGCTTATTATATAACTTTTTAAAATGTTTTTAAAACAGGGCAACATATTTGCAAAAAATATTGTAGTACAAATGTTTATAACAATAAAACGCTTAAGTTTTAATTAGCTATAGTATAGCTTTTGCTTTTGCTTAAACAAAACTAATAAAATATTAATTAATTATAATAAGTAAGCAAAAATAATAAAGAGCTAGCAAAATATAATTGTTTACAAACTATTTTTATATTTAAAATGTTAACTATATTTAGCAATGCTTTTGAATTAAAAGTAAGTTAAAAAAAATTAAATAAACTATATTTTTTTTGTTAAAATTAAAACTATTAAGCAAAATATTGTAAGTAATATAAAGAAATTTTTTTTTAAATAAGCAATATATGTTTTATAATACTGCAGTGTTATATAAAAGCAAATAAAAAAAAAAGAATAAATAATATAAAACGCTTTTTAAAAAGCAAAGCTGTAAAAAGTAGCTATTAATGTTATATATTTATATAATAAACAATTATTGTTAAAAGTTTTAAAAAAAGTTTTTAGTAAACTAAAAAAAAAGTTTTAGCTTGTTATTATTTAAAAGAATATGCTGGAAAAGCATGGCTAAAGTTTTTAGCTTTAGCTAAAAAACAGAAATGTTTTTTAAATTATTATTTTGTAAGCTTTATAACTATTGTTTTATTTTTTTGTTAATAATAAGGTTTATTATTTTTAATAATATAGCATTAGTTTTGTAAAATAATATATTTAGTTGTTTTATAAGCATTTTTTTAATAATAAACGGGCAGCTTTATAAAGTAATAAAACTATTTATTTATAGCTTTTAAAAAATAAAATATTTTTTATTTTAAAATATTTTATTTTTTAAAAACTTTGTTTTTGGTTATATAATAATATTAATACTAAAGGGTAGCTAGTTTTAAGGTTAATGTTTTTATTACAAAAGCACTACTTTTTATACGTACGCTTAATTTGTTGTCAGATTTTATTACGTTTTTTTATAAGCAGAATTAAAAACTGCTAAAAAAGCTAATTATATTAAAAAATGCTTTAAATAGCCGTTTTTTCCTTTTTTTTTTTTTTTTTTTCTTTTTTGTTGTTTTTATTAGTTTGCGTAAAGCTTGCTACAAAAAAAAAAGTAATAAAAGCTGCTATATTAATTTAATTACAATTAAAAAAAGTAATAGTTAAAAGTTGCTAGTTTGCTATAAGGCTTTAATTAAAGCTTTTATAATTGTTTTGTTTATTGCTGCTTTTATAAAGCTTTTTTTTTTTGTTTGGTATATATATAATAGAATAGTTATTATAGTTAATACAGCTTTTATGCGGGCGTTAAGTGGAAAATTTAAGGTTTGTAGCGTCTATATTGTTAAAGTTGTTAGAATTGTTGAAGTTATAAGAATTAAATACGACGGAGTTATTACTATATAATTTAGGCAACGCAGATTTATATTAAAAAAAAAGTGTTTTAATATGTAAATTAAAAAGCTGGAGTTTAAGAGTTAAAAGGTTGCTGTTTATAAAAAAAAAAAATAGTTTACAGCTTTGTTTTGTTAAGTATTGGTAGCGTAATAAAATATTTGTATTAAAAAAAAGTAATAAAGCTAACTCTAAATGTAAAACTAGTATAACAGCCGGAATAAAATTTTGGCTACTTGGTTATAAATAAATTAAAGCAGAAAAAATAATGCAGACTTAGATGCTAAAATAAAAAAGCTCTTGCTTTTAAGCAGCTACTCTTTGCTTGTAAGCTTTAGTACGTTTTTGCTAGCTGCGTTTAGCATTAAAAAAAGAAAGCATAGTGCTTAATAAAGCTTAAGCGGCCTGCTTGGGCATAATAGTATTTATAGTTCGAATTAAATAGTATTTTATTTTATATTAGCGGAAGTTTTATAAAAAAAAAGCTATACCATTTTTTTTTATTGGCAACAGTTTTAATTAATATATAAAAAAAAAACAGAGGTAATAGCAAAGCTATTATAATATAATAAGCTTAGCAGCTATAGCAAAACTACTATGCGTAGGTTAGGTTAGTTTTATAAGTATAAGACTTAAAGAAAGGTGTTATAATTTAAGTGCATTACTAACTAAACTATTAATTAAAGTTTGTTTTTTCTGATTTTGTTTGCTTATATTATTATAATTTATTTAAGTTTGCTTTACACACTATTTTTTTTTTTTATAAGCTTTAGTTTTGTATAAAACTTATTATATAAAATATATATTATATTGTATTTAATTTTAAAAAACTTTTTAAATGTAATAAAAAAAAAATTGGTTTTTTATTAGTAGTAAAGCTACAAACTATAGGTTATACTAGGTAAATATATATATAAAAAATTTATATAATTTTATATAAACTAAAATAAGCAAAACGTAAAAAGTTGCATAAAAGCAAAAAAAGCAAAACATAGCATAATGCTTAACAAACATTTAGAAACGATAAAACAAGCAAACAAAAAAAAAAAAAAAAAAAAAAAAGGTAAAATTAAGTTAATAGTATTTTTTTTTATAAAGCGTTAAATTTTTGCATTATGCATTGCTATAATTAAGCTGTTATAAAAATAGTAATGCAATAAGCTATAAAAAAAGAAAAGGTAATGCTTGTTATAATTAGTTAGTACAAAAAGGCGACAGGAATAGCAATACGGATTTATAGCTTATAATTAGCTATAGCTAGCTAGCAAAAGAAAACTAAGTTGATTTTCTTTAAGTTAAACGTTGATATAATAGTAATCCTAACCTAAAGCTTAAAAAGATAACCCTAAACCCTTAACCCCAAACCTAAACCTTTAACCTAAACCTTTAACTTTAAACCTAAACCTTTAACCTAAACCCTTAACTCTAAACTTAAACCCTTAACCTAAACCTTTAACCCCAAACCTAAACCCTTAACCTAAACCCTTAACCCCAAACCTAAACCCTTAACCTAAACCCTTAACCCTAAACCTAAACCCTTAACCTAAACCTTTAACCCCAAACCTAAACCCTTAACCTAAACCCTTAACCCCAAACCTAAACCCTTAACCTAAACCTTTTTACCGGGTCCTACTACTTTATAAAATTTTCTTTTTTTTTTTTTCCTTAAATTTTTTATTTTATATTTTTCCTTTTTTTTTTCTTTTTTTTTAAAAATTTTGTTTTTAACAGGCTGCTTTATATATTTACTAGGTTATTTATTAAGTTTTATTACTTTATCTTTTTTTCTTTTTTTTTTTTTTTTTTTTTTAATAAGCTGCTTTATATATTTACCAGGTTTTATTATTTTATTTTTTTTTTTTTTTTTTTTTTTTTTTTTTTTTTTTTTTTTTTTTTTTTTTTTTTTTTTTTTTTTTTTTTTTTTTTTTTTTTTTTTTTTT
>MU377446.1:0-15307 GCA_022495195.1 Xylaria digitata
TTTTATTGTACAACCTTTTTTCGCGAAGTTATAATAAAGTGGAGTAAGTACTCCTGCATATAAAGTAGCTTACAGGGTACGCCAAGCCAAAGTGCAAAACTTGCTTGTGTGCAAAACTAGCTTGTAGGATGCGTTAACTTTAAAATAAAAACTATTATGTTATATAATATTAAAGTATAAACAAATTTATTAGTAAATAAAAAATTAGCTAAACAAATTAAACAATAACTTAATATATAAATAATTTATTTAAACTAATTAATATTTTTATTTAATTATTACAAAAAAACTATAAGCTTAATAAAAAAGTATTTAGTAGCTACTTTAGAAATTAATAGCTACTGTTTTAAAAACTAAGTGTTTTAAATAATAAATATAAGTTATAAAGTTATAATTAGCATAAATTAGCTTATTAAATATAACTTTTTTTTAAACTATAAAAAGCAACGCTTAATATAGCTTAAAAATTAATTTATATTAGTAAAGTATTTTTTAGCTATTTAAATTTAACTATTAAACAAAGCTAAACGTTAAATTAATTTTAGCGTTTAATAAAATATAAATTAGCAAAATTAAGCTTTAAAAAAAAAATATTGCATATTTTAAAAAGCAAAAAAAAAAAAGTTAGCTGCTACTATAATAAGCGCAAAAAATAAAAATAAAAAACTAAACTATAATTTAAAAAATAATAAAGCAAATTAAAAATAATTTAAACTGTTAACAATAAATTAAGCTAGCGCTAAAAATGTTAATTAAATTAATATTTATTAAATTTATAAAATTATTTAAAAACAAAAAAATTATAAATATAAAAGCGGTTAAGCTTTAAAAAACGTATAATAAAAAATGTATACTGTTTTTTATAAACAAGAATTTTAAGCATGTAGCTTTAATTTAACGTTTTTTTTTAAAATTATTAGCATATTTAAAAAGTTTTTTTTTTAAAAAAAAAAGCAAACATTTTGCTTTTATTATAACTAAAATATAATATAGTTTTTAAATTTAATAAAAAAATACAAAATAATAAGCTTTTAAAATATTAAACTTTAATTTAGTATTTATTTTTTTTTAAAAAATAATAAATTAATTACTAAAAATAAATTTTATTAAACTAGCTATAAAAATAAACGTAGCGCTAGTTTTATTTGTTATTAAGCTGCATTTATAAAAGCAAAGGTTTTATATTAATTATTGTTAGCAAAACTAATACTTAAAAAATAAAGTAGTTTTAGCTTTAAATTTAAATAATATTATTTATAACTATTAAAATATAAAACAATATTTTAAACTTAACGTTATTAAAGCTTTTTATTAATTATATATATTTATTAACTTTTAATATTTTATAGCTTTTTATATTTAACAAAAAGTTTTTTAATAAAAAGTTTTTTTTTTTAGCTTTAAAATAAGCTTAGCTTAATAATAATTTTTTATTAATATTTAACTATAAAAACTGTTAAACAAATTTATTAATATGTATACTAATAACATATTAATATATTTAAAACTAAAAAAAAAGTATTAAAAACAATATAAAAAAATGATTTATTGTTTGTATAAAGTTTAATTATAAAAAACATTAAGAAATTCTAATTTAATATTATTATAATAAATTATTTAAACGTTATTATAAAAGCTAAAATTAATATTTAAATTAATTTAGCAAAAATTAAAGCTATTATAAACTAAAAGTTTAAAAACTTTAACAAAATTAAAACAGTTTAATTTTTTTTAAAACTATATAACTTTATTTATATATTTATTTATTATGTTAGCAATATTATAAAACTATTAAACTAGTTATTTAAAAAAAACGTTTTATTTAAAAAAAGCTTAAAACAAAAAAATGCTTTTAAAATTATAAAGCAATTAATATATTAAGCACTAATATTAGCATTTTTTTGCTTAAAACAACTTATTTAAATAAAAACTAATACATTAAAAAATATTATTAGCAAAATTATTTAGTAGCAACAAAAAAACAAAAAATAAAAACTTATAAAATACTTTTTAAAAACGATAACTGTATTAAAAAAAGCTTACTTTATATAAAACAAAAAAATGTTAGCTATAATACAAATTTTAAAATATTATTGCTTAAAGCTTTTAAAATAAAAAATTTTTATTATTATTAATTATTAAACCTTTTTATATTTTTTAATTAAACGTATGCTTTTAATACGCCAAATTTAATAAGCTAACTTTTTAATAAACTTTAATATTATTTTTTAATATAAACTTAAAAAAAAAAAAGTAATAGCTAATGCTTTATTTAAAAAAACAGCTAAATTATTTATAATAAAAGCATAAAAAGCTAAAAAACATATTTTAACTATAATTAAACTTTAAGCTATAAAAAAATTAATAGCTGCTATAAAAAACAATAAAGTAGCACTTAAAAAAGCTAAACTAATAAAACTAATTAAAAAAAAAAATAAAGCTTAAAAGTTAAGCTATAAAAACTATTAGCTATAAATGCTTAAAACTATTTTAAATAATATTATTTTTTTACAAACAGCTTTAATTAAAAAGTTATATTACTTTAAAATTACTGCTTATTTAAAACAAAATAAAACAATTAAAATAATTAAGCAAAATTTTTATTAGCTTTATTTAAAACAAAATATTAAAAAATATGTATACAATTGTTATAACTATTAAAAAAACAAAATATTTTAAAATAAAATATTTAAGCTATTATATTTAATATTAATATTGTAAGCAGTATAAAAACAAATAATAATAAACAAAAAAAATATGCTAAAAAATTGCTAAAATTATAATTATGTTTAAGCTTTTATAAACAAGTTTAGTTATTTGTTAGCTACATTTTTAAATAAAAAATTTAATACAGCAAAAACAATAACAATATAATATTATTGTTTTTTATATTAATTTTTTAGTATACTAAACTGCTAGCTATTAAATAACATAAAACTTTTTATATTAATTTTTATAAAAAAATTAACAAGTTAATTAAAACAAAACATTATAATAGTAGCGCTTATTATTTTTAAATATAAAAAGCAATTAAGTTTATTAATTAAAAACTTAATTAACAATTATAATTTTATATTAATAAGTACTAAAATAATTAAAGCTTTTATTTATTAACATTAAATTTTGTTTACAACTTATTGTAGCATTTATTACTAAATATAACCTTTTTAAAAATAGCTTTAAAAACTAATATATATAACTTATTATTAACAAAGCTTTTAAACAAAAAAATTAATACGCTGTTGCAAAAGCTAATACTAAAATTAATAAAACAAATATAAAAGGTTTAAAAAATAGTATACGTATTAGCAAAAGCAGCTTAAAAACAATAAAAATTATAAGCTAATAAAAAGCGTAAACTAATTAATTTTAAAATAAAAAAAAAAGTTTTTTATATAAGTATTAACTATTTAGCTAAACGTATAATTTATAAACCTATTTAAAATTTTAAAAAAATAAAGTTATAGCTATGTTTTAAACTTATTTTATGCTAACTAATTGCAAAAAGCAAATAACAACTTATTATTATAACAAATTTAAACATTTTTAAAACTTAAAAATATTAACAAAAAACTTAAGTATAAAATAAACAAAATAAAAAAAATTATGCTTATATAAAAAATATTACATATTATAATATTAAGTTTTTTAGCAAAAATATAACTTTAATAATATATAGTATTTAATAAAAAACTTTAAAAATGCACCCGCTGCATTTAAATAATTTTATAAGCTATACTTTAAAGCTTTAAAGCTATTAATTAAATTAAAAAAATAAATATGCGCAGCTGCTACAAATAAACATATAAAAAACTACTTAAATAATAATATAACTAAAAAGTTAAAAAAAGCTATAATAATTAAACGCTATATCTAATATTAATATAAATTAAAAATCTATATTTTTGTTTTAATAAGAAAATATAACGTATAAACTATTATTAAACTGTTATATTAATAAAGAACGCACAGGCTACAACTTACAAAGTAATAATTGTATTATATCCAATTTTAAAAAATTGCAAGCTTTGCTATCTTTTTTTTTTTTTTTTTTTTTTTTCAGCTTAAAATCTTAGTTTATAGCATTAATACAATGTTGTAAAGCATTTTATACAATTGTAACAAATTTACTATAAACCCTGTTTTTTTTCTTAACCTTTATTTTTATTTTATCCACAAATTTAACAACCTATGCTTAAATTTATAGCTAAGCTGTATTTAATAAGTATTTTTATTTATTTTTTTAATATTTATTTTTAGCTTTACAATCCTGTTTTTTTTAAGCCATATTAAAGTAATTTTATATTTAATAAATAGTTAACAAACCTATTAAATATAAATCCGGTAAGCCTTTTACTTATTTATTTTATTTAATTTACCAAGCCCTTTAAATATATTACCTAATATATTACAACTTATAACACTAAAACCAAAAGTAAATAAAGTTTTATTATTAAACAAAATTTTAATTTATAAATTATATATTAATATATAAATATTTAGGGAAAAACATATAATTTTTGTAATAAATTTATTAAAACCAATTATAGGTATAATTATCATTTAAGCTAAGCTAAAAAAAAGAAAAGATGTTAAAAAACCTTATAAAATAATATAATAATCATTATTTTTATAGTTTTTTGTTTTTTCTTTATTAAAATTATTAGGTATTCCTTAGTATTAAATATTATTAAACGTAGAAAAAATTTGCAAAAAATAAAAAAAAATTTAAAAAATAACGCATTTCCTACGTTAGTGGTACACCTAAGTAAGTAGTACACTTTTTTAAACCTTTGTATGCGCTTTTTAAAATTTCTTATTTTTTTTTTAACAATAATAGCTAACTTTTATAAAAAAGCTAATTTATAGCTTGCTATTTAAGCGTATAAAAACATTTTTTATTTATTTTTTAAACGCGCTATTAAAATTTATAATGTTTTTTATATAATTTTTTGCAAACGAATACGCGGTATTAAAGCAAAAGCTAAAACACCTTTTTTAATAATTAAATTAACCGAATCTAAAAAAAACTTTATTATATAATATATTATTAACTTAATATTTTAATTGTTTTTATTAAAATATAATAATATTGAAAATATAGCCAACTAATTGTTAAAATTTTGTAAAAAACGCCTTATAAAAAAAAACTAAACATTTAATTTTATACAAAAGCAACTAAAGCTTTAAACGCGTTTTAATTAAAAAATTAATTATTAAAAAGTATTAAACGAAAATCTGATTAAATATTATATTTAGTTTATATTTATACAAAAGATAATTTAAAACAAAAGCATTTATAAAAACAATATTTATAATTTTAATAAAACAGAATTTATAATAAGCAAAATTATAGCTAATTTTGTTATAACTATATTTAAACGTATATAAAAACTAAAAATTATATAACTAAATAATATAAATTAGTTTATAATTATTTAAACTATTTTGTTATATAACTATATTATTTTACTTTATATTATTTTAATAAAACAAAACTATTTATTATTTTAATACAAAAATATTAATTTATTTAGCAATTAAAAAGTTAAAACTATAAAAAATAGTTAAATAATAAATAAGCAAAGCATAAATTAAATTAAATATTTTAATTTATATATAAAAAGTTGTATAAAAAAAGCTTACTGCTTATTTATTTTTAATAAGCACAAAAGCTATTATTTATATAAATTTAAATCGTACTACAAAAAAAACAATATTATTATTTTTTGTATGCTTTTTTATTTTTTTTATAAGCTTTAGCTTTTAAATGTTAAATGTTTTAATTTTTTAAAACAGTTATATAATAAACAAATTAAATATTTAATACAAGCATATATTATTTATATTAAAAAAAAAGATTTTTTTAGCGCGTTTTTTTGCGTGTTTTTTAAGTTTATAACTTTAAATAATATATAAAAAAGTTTTAAAAAAGCAAAATTAAAGTTATATAACTTAAAATATATTATTAATTAGCTAAATTATTATTTAATTACTTTTTAAATTAAGCTTTTATTTTTAACTTTATTTGTTTGCTAATAATTTATAACTTTAAACAATTTAACTAAAGCTTAATTTTTATTTTAATATATTAAATTAAAAGTTATATAATATTAAAATAACTTTTTAATATTTATTATTAAAAATATAAGCTAAATTATATATAATATAACTAACGTTATATATTGTTTTACGTTATTAAAAAAAAAAATTGCAACTTTTTGTAAAACAAATTATTAGCTTAGCTAACGTTGCTATATAAAAAAAACTTAATTACAAAATAAAAAATCTTTTATTATATAAAAAGCAAAAGATTTGCAAGCTTTTAAAAACGTAATTAAGCAAAAAAATTGTAAAAACTATAAAAATAGTTGTTATATAAAAAAAAAAAAAATATGCGCTTAGCGCTGTAAAGCTTGCAGCAAACTCGGCTATAATGCGCAAACTTGTTAAAACAATATAAAAATATTTAGCAAATTAAATTCTAAATAGTTTGAATTAATCGTATACGTTATTGTTAAATTATTTTAAAATATACGTACAAAGGTCTAAAAAAGTGTACCACTTACTTAGGTGTACCACTAACGTGGAAAATGCGTTAAGCTTTTTAATTAATTAAAAAGTTATAAGCAATTAATATATTTAACCTATAATATAAAGTAAGCTTTTTTATATATTATATATATTATATTATGTTAACATAATAATTAATAACTTTTTTATTACTAAAAATAATTTAACGTTTTATATACTATTAAAAAAAAAAAAAATTGCAAACATTATTAAAAAATAAAAAAAATGTTTATTTATTAACTACATATTATAAATTTAATGTTATAATTGTATAAAATGCTTTACAACATTGTATTAATGCTATAAACTAAGATTTTAAGCTAAAAAAAAAAAAAAAAAAAAAAGGATAGCAAAGCTTGTAGTTTTTTAAAATTAAATATAATATAATTACTACTTTATAAGTTGTAGCCTATATGTTTTTTATTAATATAACAGTTTAATAATAGTTTATACGTTATATTTTTTTATTAAAACAAAAATATAAATTTTAATTTATATTAATGCTAAGTGTAGCGTTTAGTTATTATAGCTTTTTTTAACTTTTTAGTTATATTGTTATTTAAATAGTTTTTTGCGTATTTATTTGCAGCAGCTGTACGCATTTATTTTTTTAATTTAATTAATAACTTTAAAGCTTTAAAATATAGTTTATAAAATCGTTTAAATATAACAAATATATTTTTAAAGTTTTTTGTTAAGTATTATATATTGTTAAAGTTATATTTTTATTAAAAGATTTAATATTGTAATATATAATATTTTTTATATAAGCGTAATTTTTTTATTTTGTTTATTTTATACTTAGGTTTTTTATTAATGTTTTTAGGTTTTAAAAACGTTTAAATTTGTTATAATAATAAGTTGTTATTTGCTTTTTGCAGTTAGTTAACATAAAATAAGTTCTTTATTTTATATAATAAAAATAAGTTTAAAACGTAGCTATAGCTTTATTTTTTTAAAATTTTAAATAGTTTTATAAATTATAAATTTAGCTAAGTAGTTAATACTTATATAAAAAACTTTTTTTTTTAAAAAAATACTTTATTTTTTATTTTAAAGTTAACTAGTTTGCACTTTTTATTAGCTTATAATTTTTATTAGCTTATAATTTTTATTGTTTTTAAGCTGTTTTTATTAATGCGTATGCTATTTTTTAAACTTTTTATATTTGTTTTATTAGTTTTAGTGCTAGCTTTTATAACAGCATGCTAGTTTTTTTGTTTAAAAGCTTTGTTAATAGTAGGTTATATATATTAATTTTTAAAGCTATTTTTAAAAAAGTTATATTTAATAATAAGTGCTACAATAAATTATAAACAAAATTTAACGCTAATAAATAAAAGCTTTAATTATTTTAATATTTGTTAATATAAAATTATAATTATTAATTAAATTTTTAATTAATAAACTTAATTACTTTTTATATTTAAAATTAATAAACGTTATTATTGCAGTATTTTATTTTAATTAACTTGTTAATTTTTTTTTATATAATTTAATATAAAAAGCTTTATATTATTTAACAGCTAACAGTTTAGCATACTAAAAAATTAATATAAAAAACAATAGTATTATGTTGCTACTGTTTTTGCTATATTAGATTTTTTATTTAAAAGTATAATTAATAAACAGCTAAATTTGTTTATAAAAGTTTAAACATAATTATAGCTTTAATAATTTTTTAGCATGTTTTTTTTATTTATTATTATTTATTTTTATATTGCTTGCAATATTAGTATTAAATATAATAGTTTAAATGTTTTGTTTTAAAATATTTTGTTTTTTTAATAATTGTAATAATTATATATATATTTTTTAATATTTTGCTTTAAATAAAGCTAATAAAAATCTTGCTTAATTATTTTAATTGTTTTGTTTTAGCTTAAATAAGCAGTAATTTTAAAATAATATAACTTTTTAATTAAAGCTGTTTATAAAAAAATAATATTATTTAAAATAGTTTTAAGTACTTATAGCTAATAGTTTTTATAGCTTAACTTTTAAGCTTTATTTTTTTTTTAATTAATTTTATTAATTTAGCTTTTTATGCTTTTATTATAAATAATTTAGCTGTTTTTTTTAAATAAAGCATTAGCTACTACATTTTTTTTTTAAGTTTATATTAAAAAATAATATTAAAGTTTATTAAAAAGTTAACTTATTAAATTTAGCGTATTAAAAACATATGTTTAATTAAAAAATATAAAAAAGTTTAATAATTAATAATAACAAAAAATTTTTGTTTTAAAAAAGTATTTTATAAGCTTTTATTTTTTGTTTTTTTGTTATTACTAAATAATTTTGCTAATAATGTTTTTTAATACGTTAGTTTTTATTTAAATAAATTGCTTTAAGCAAAAAAATGCTAATACTAATGTTTAATATATTAATTGCTTTATAGCTTTAAAAACGTTTTTTTGTTTTAAGCTTTTTTTAAACAAAGCATTTTTTTTTAAATAACTAGTTTAATAGTTTTACAATATTATTAATATAATAAATAAATATATAAATAAAGTTATATAGTTTTAAAAAAAATTAAACTGTTTTAACTTTATTAAAGTTTTTAAACTTTTAGTTTATAATAATTTTGATTTTTGCTAAGTTAATTTAAATATTAACTTTAGCTTTTATAATAACGCTTAAATAATTTATTATAATAATATTAAATTAAAATTTTTTAAAATTTTTTTATAATTAAATTTTATATAAACAATAAATAACTTTTTTATATTGCTTTTAATGTTTTTTTTTTAGCTTTAAATATATTAATAAATTTGTTTAACAGTTTTTATAGTTAAATATTAATAAAAAATTGTTATTAAGCTAAGCTTATTTTAAAACTAAAAAAAAAACTTTTTATTAAAAAATTTTTTATTAAATATAAAAAGCTATAAAATATTAAAAGTTAATTAATATATATAGTTAATAAAAAGCTTTAATAACGTTAAGTTTAAAATATTATTTTACGTTTTAATAGTTATAAATAATATTGTTTAAATTTAAAGCTAAAACTATTTTGTTTTTTAAATATTAGTTTTGCTAACAATAATTAATATAAAACTTTTATTTTTGCAAATGTAGCTTAAAAGCAAATAAAATTAGCGCTGCATTTATTTTTATAGCTAGTTTAATAAAATCTATTTTTAACAACTAGTTTATTATTTTTTTTTAACAAAAAATAAATATTAAATTAAAATTTAATATTTTAAAAGCTTATTATTTTATATTTTTTTATTAAGTTTAAAAACTATATTATGCTTTAATTATAATAAAAGCAAAATGTTTGCTTTTTTTTTTTAAAAAAAAACTTTTTAAATATACTAATAGTTTTAAAAAAAAACGTTAAACTAAAACTATGTGCTTAAAGTTTTTGTTTATAAAAAACAGTATACATTTTTTATTATACGTTTTTTAAAGTTTAACTGTTTTTATATTTACAGTTTTTTTATTTTTAAATAATTTTATAAATTTAATAAATATTAGTTTAGTTAGCATTTTTAGCGCTAGCTTAATTTATTATTAACAGTTTAAATTATTTTTAATTTGCTTTATAATTTTTTAAATTATAGCTTAGTTTTTTATTTTTTTTGCGCTTATAATAACAGCAGCTAACTTTTTTTTTTTTGCTTTTTAAAATATATAATACTTTTTTTTTAAAGCTTAATTTTAATAGTTTATATTTTATTAAATGTTAAAATTAATTTAGCGTTTTGTTTTATTTAATAATTAAATTTAAATAGCTAAAAAATATTTTGTTAATACAAATTAATTTTTAAGCTAACGTTATTCACAAGTTAATAACGCACCATAAGTTAATAACGCACTTTTCAGCACTTTTTATACGCCAACTTAAATAACTTAACTATAATATATATAAATTAATTAAATTAATTGTAATCTTTTTTATTAAATGTTTTTACTTTTATTTAATAAGTTTATATATTATGTTTAAGCTTATTATAAATATTATAGCGTTGTTAACCTGTTTATACTTTTTTTATTAAACAACTATTTTTAGCTTTATTATTTAATTTAATTACTTTATTGTTTTTAAATTTTTATAAAACTTAAGCGTTAATTATAATAAAAAGTTTTTTATTTTATAATTGTTTGTTTTTAATTTTGCAACGCTTGCTTAAAATATAGTTAGTTTTACAAAGCTTTTTGTTTTTTTGTTACAAAAAAATATTTTTATATATTAATTTCTATATAACTTTTGCAATCGAATTAATAAAATCTAAAATTTTAATTAGCAAGCTTAAAAAATAATTTTTAATTTTAATTTTAATAAAAGTTAATTATTATTTAGTTTTTAATATAATAATAAACGTTTTTAAAATTTAAAATTAAAATAGTAGTTTAAAGTTTAAAAAAAGTATTTTATTTATTTTTCGAATATTTAATACAAATATAACTTTATTTGTATTTAAAAGTATAATTTTAGCTGTTTTAAAACTTAATTAAATGTTTTATTTAATAAATGCATATATAAATATATGCGCAAAGCTTATAAAAAAGTTTTGCTTTTTAATATAAGTTTAATAGTGCTATATTAAACTTTTAATATGTTTATTATAACGCCGTTTTAAAACATTAAAAAAAATTAAATCGAAAAACTAAAGCTTATATAATAAATAAGCAAGCATATAAAACATAATAATGTTGTTAAACCAGCAATATTTTTCAAATTATATTAAATAATAGCTTTTATAATTATTTAAAATTAAAAAGCAATAACTACTTTTAAATTAGCTTTAAATATAATTATTAAAATGTTTTATTTAATTAACGCTTATATTATTATTAGTTTAGCTATTATTTAAAAAGTTTATAACCTAGTTTAGCAATAAAATAATATTGCGATATTAAAACATAAAATAAACTTTGCTTAAAAAAATAATATATAGCAGCATTGCTTAACTTTAAAAATTAATAGCTTAGTTTATAATAACTTATTTTTTACTTTTAAGCTTAGCTTATTAAAAGCGCTTACGTTTTTTAAAGCTTATAACAATTATTTTAATAATTATTTTGCTTATTAAAAACTTTGTTTTATTAAAATTATAAATATTTTTAACTTATATATTATATTTGTTAATTATATATTTTATAAAGCTAAACTATTTATAATAATTTGTAAAATTTTTATTAAAAGCTTGCTAATAATTAATTTAGTAATTATAACGCGTTTAAAAATTAAATTGTTATTATATAAAGTTTAAAGCCTAATTAACGCTAACTTTTAACGTATTATATTTGCGTTAAAAAATATTAGCTATTTTTTAAATATAACAAAGCTAAAGCAAAAACGCTTGCGCATTTAGCTTAAAAATACGTTTAATAATAATTTCTTTTTTAAACATTATTAAATTTTGCTTTATAACGTTTATAACATAATAAAGCATGTTGCTATTAATTTTTTGCTTTAATATACAGTTAAAAACGTTATAAATATAAGCAAGCTTATAAAAAAAAAGTTTAAAGTTGCGTTTTTTAGCTTAAATTGCTAGCTGCAAATCGGCTTTTTTATATTTTTAAACTATTATATTGTTATAAAATAATATATAAATAAAATAAAAAAATAAAAAGTTGGTAAAAAATGTGTTACTAATTTATAGTGCATTACTAACTTATAAGTGACGTTATATTAAGTGTTGTTTTTTACAGTTTAAAAAAAAGTTATATTTAACAAGCTAATTTATGATAATTATAACTTTATAATTTATGTTTATTATTTAAAACATTTAGTTTTTAAAACAGCAGTTATTAATTTTTAAAGTAGCTATTAAATACTTTTTTATTAAGCTTACAGTTTTTTTGTAATAGTTAAACAAAAGTATTAATTAGTTTAAATAAATTATTTATATATTAAGTTATTGTTTAACTTGTTTAACTAATTTTTTATTTACTAATAAATTTGTTTATATTTTAATATTATATAATATAATAATTTTTATTTTAAAGTTATTTATTTATAATTATATTTTTTAATTAAATAGTATTAACTTTTTTTAACTACTTATTTTAATTAATAAAAAAAGTAAAACTATTAAAATTTTTTTTAATAGTTTTGTTAATTTTTTAAGTTATTTAAATTAAATAAATTATTGTTTGCTTTTTTTTTAGCTAGCTAAATTTTGTTTATATTTGCTTGCTTTTTAAAACAGTTAACTATTTTATATTTTAGTTTATTATATTTAAAACACGTATTATTATTTTAATAAACTTTTTTTTTTATTAGTTAGCGCTTGTTTAAATTAGCTAACTATTTTAATAAAGTTAGGTTTATTAAAAGCTTGTTGCAAAGTTTTTGCAATTAAATTATTAGCTTTAACTTTAGCTTTATAATTAGCGCTAGTTTTTTAGCGTTATTAAAAAGCGTATTTATAATTAAATATAGTTTTAGCTATTTTGTTATAAAAGCGTTTATAAGTTATGCTTAAATTAATATTAACTTTAAAAATTTTATTGTTTAAATTTATGTTAATATAGCTTTAAAAAATTTAAAGCTATTTGTTTTTAAGTAGCTTAAATTTTTAAACAAAGCTATTAAACTAAAAAATAAATTAATAAATGTTGTTATTTTTATTAAGCTTAAAATAAAAAGTTTTTAGTTTTTTATAAGTTAAAACAGCTTAATTTAAGTTATAATAAACTATTTTTAAAGTTTAAATTAATTTAGCAAGTTTATTAAATAAACGCTTAATAAAACAAAATTAAGTTTTAATAAAATTTTTAGCGTTTTTTTTAATAAAAACATTATATAATATATATAACTTTGTTTAATATAAAAAGTAATAAAATATTTTTTTAATTTATTAGCTAGTTTTTTAAACTAATTATTAAAAAAGTTTTTATTGTTTATAAACTTATTTAGGTTTGCTTTTTAAGTTTTTGCTTTTTTTTTATAATTTTTGCTAGCTATATTAATTAAGTAGCTAATAAGTTTAAACATTTTTTATGCAGCTATATTTATATAACGCATAAACCATTACTAAACTGCTATATTAATAAAGAATGTACAAACTACAACCTATAAAGTAGTAATTATATTATATTTAATTTTAAAAAATTATAAGCTTTGTTATCCTTTTCCTTTTTTTTTTTTTCAACTTAAAATCTTAGTTTATAGCATTAATATAATATTATAAAGCATTTTATACAATTATAACACTATTTTAAGCTTTTTTATTTTTGTTATTAAGCGTTTATTAAATACAAAACTTTATTTTTTGCTATAGTAAACAAAACATAAAAATATTACTTTTTTTTTTTAGTTAGCACGCAATTACTAAAAATAAATATAATTATTTAACACAATTATATATTATTTTAAAGAACTTTTTTAATGTTTATTACAAACTTAAAAAGATTTATAAAATTGTAATTATATATAACGCTAAAAAATACATTATTAAAAAACTTAATTATTAATATATTAATTTAGTTAATTAAAAAAAAAAAAAAAAACAAAGGCTTTTTTAAACGCCTTTAAACCTAAAAAAAAACAAATAATATTTACGCTAAAAACTATAGCTAAAAATAATTAAAACGAAATTTAATGTTTTTATTAGTTAATTAAGCAGTTATAAGCTTAAATTTAGCATTAAGCTAACATATTTTTATTAAGTAAACAATAGCGCAAAAGTATTAAAAGCAGCGCTTTTAGCAGCATTAGCTTTAAACTTGTAAGCATAACTATATAAAAAGTGTTTAAACTTATTAGCTACTTAATTAATACAGCTAACAAAAACTATAAAAAAAAAGCAAAAACTTAAAAAATAAATCTAAATAAATTTGTAAGCAATAAAAACTTTTTTAATAATTAGCTTAAAAAACTAGCTAATAAATTAAAAAAAAACTTTATTATTTTTTATATTAAGCAAAGCTGTATATATTATATAATATTTTTATTAAAAAAAAACGTTAAAAAATCTGTTAAAACTTAATTTTGCTTTATTAAGCGTTTATTTAATAAATTTATTAAATTAATTTAAACTTTAAAAACAGCTTATTATAACTTAAATTAAGCTGCTTTAGTTTATAAAAAACTAAAAACTTTTTGCTTTAAGCTTAATAAAAATAACAATATTTATTAATTTATTTTTTAGTTTAATAGCTTTATTTAAAAGTTTAAGCTATTTAAAAGCAAATAGTTTTAAATTTTTTAAAGCTATATTAATATAAACTTAAATAATAAGATTTTTAAAGCTAATACTAACTTAAATATAATTTATAAACGTTTTTATAATAAAATAGCTAAAGCTATATTTAATTATAAATATATTTTTTAGCAACGCTAAAAAACTAGCGCTAATTATAAAGCTAAAGCTAAAGCTAACAACTTAGTTATAAAAACTTTGCAACAAGCTTTTAATAAACCTAACTTTATTAAAACAGTTAACTAACTTAAATAAGCGCTAACTAATAAAAAAAAAAAGTTTATTAAAATAATAATATATGCTTTAAATATAATAAACTAAAATATAAAATAGCTAATTGTTTTAAAAAGCAAGCATATATAAATAAAGTTTAGCTAAATAAAAAAAAAGCAAGCAATAACTTATTTATTTTAAATAACTTAAAAAACTAATAAAATTATTAAAAGTTTTTTTAATAGTTTTATTTTTTTTATTAGCTAAAATAAATAACTAAAAAAAGTTAATACTATTTAATTAAAAAATATAATTATAAATAAATAACTTTAAAATAAAAATTATTATATTATATAATA
>MU377447.1:0-15259 GCA_022495195.1 Xylaria digitata
CTATAGAAAATTCTAGAAAATTCTTTTATTATTAGTAATAAATTAATATATTATTAAGCTTATATTAATTAGTAATTAATAGAATTAAATCGAACCTAATCGAACCTAATCGAAACTATAGAAAATTCTAAAAAATTCTTTTATTATTAGTAATAAATTAATATATTATTAAGCTTATATTAATTAGCAATTAATAGAATTAAATCGAAACTAATCGAAACTAATCGAAACTAATCGAACTTAATCGAAACTATAAAAAATTCTAGAAAATTCTTTTATTATTAAGCTTTTATTAATTAATAGAATTAAATCGAAAGTAATCGAAATAATTGTTTTAAATATAAATACTTGGTTAATTTCTAGTTTTTTGCCTTTTTTTAAAAAAACCAAAATATAACAAGTTTTATTATTTTTATAAAAATACAACAACAATTATATTTATTATTTAAACTAAATATTTATTATTATTATTAAATAATAATGGATTTTTCAAGTTACGAAACCGATTCAACCAATGTTTATTCCGATATTTCAATTAATTCGAATAATGAATTAACTAATTCTAATACTGAGTTAATTAATATATCGAATAACGAATCTAAAACCGAAAATAATACCGAAAGTTCGAATAATTTTAAAGATTATAACAAAGAATCTTTTAAATTAAACGACGAAAAATCCTCTATTTATATAATAAAAGAGGGTTTATTTATTCGAACTTTATTACCTATAAATCCTGAAAAAGAACGGCAAATGCTAGTTCAATGTACTAGGTATTTATTTATTTATTAATTTTTGAACTTATTAACTAATTCTTTTTAGTTGTTCTTATTCGAAAACAGTTAAAGTTCGAAGGTTTCAATCTTCGAATTTTGCAAAACATTATAAAATTAAACACTTACATATTGCTTATAATAAAAAAAGCGAAAAAACAAGAGAAAAAAGTAAGTTATTTATTTATTTATTATTTATTTAAATATTTATTAATTTTTAAAATAGAAAATCAAATTACGGAAAACCCTCGAAGCTTTTTTAACTTACAAACCCGAAAACGGCCTCGAAATAACACTATTTTTAATACAAACGTTGAAAAGATTATTAATAATAAAATTTTAAATTTTATTATTAACAATGATTTATCGTTTAATATTCTTAATTCTGAATCTTTTCAAGATTTAATTCTTTTTTTTAAACCGTAAGTTTATTATTTATTAATATTTTATTATTTATATTAACAATTATTTTAAGGATTTTATTATAAACCGAAAAACTATTAAAGTTTTATTAGATTCGACTTTTCAAACTGCATTATTAGCTTTTAATAACGAATTAAAAGCTAATATTAAAAATAATAGAAGTTTTTCTATTATTTTTAATATTTGGACTTCGAATTCCCAAACAGCGTTTATAGGGGTTATTATTTCTTTTGTTAATTCCGATTTTAATTTAATTTATAAATTAATCGGATTTAAAGAAATAACTGACCGCCATACTAGTTTAAATATATTAAAACCATATTCAAATGTTACTTTAAATAATATTTTTAAGTATGTGTTTATTTAAATATTATTATATTTTATATTTAAAAGCTAACTTTTTATAGCATTACTCAAGATAACGCTCGAAATAATACGACGTTTTTAGAGTCTTTTGAACGGAATTATTTAAATTCAATACATAAAGATTTTAACAACGATATTCGTTATATTTCACATATTATTAATTTAATAGTTCAAAATATATTAAAACAATATATTTTAACTTTAAATGAAGCCGAGAATTTATTCAATTATATAACCAATAGTTTTAATAACCACGAAAATACCGAACATATAAGTAAGTTATTTAGTTTACTATTTTAAAATTTATTTATTAATATTTGTTTTTAGATTTAATTAATCGAATTCGACGAATTGTTATATTAACAAAATATACCGCTGAAATTAAAGAATTATTCCTTGAAGAAATCGAAAAATCAAAGCGAAATAATAATTTACCTTTTAATTTTAATATTAAAAAGATTCCCTTAGGTATGTTTTTCTTTATTAAAACTATTAAACCTTTTAACTAATTTATTTTTAAATAATACCACTCGTTAGAATTCAACATTTAAAATGTTGAATACATTATTTGAATTAAAAGAACCCCTCGAATTTGTTAATCGATTTACTTCAAATACCAAATTTAAACAAATATATTTAAATTCAATAAATTGGTATACTGTTAAACAGTTACGTAATTTATTTAATATATTTGTCAAACCTTCGGTAAAATTACAAGCCGAGGCTTATACAACTTTACCAAAATCGTTATTATATATTTATAAAATATATAACGATTTAGAAGATTTTATTCGGTATAGTCAACATAAAATACAACAGGATCCTACTTTAGTAAGTTTTTATTTTTACTTTTAAATTTATTTATTTATTTATTTATTTATTTATTTATTTATTTATTTACTAATTTATTATTAGGAACCCATTTTTTCTAATTTAATTAATGCTATTAATAATGGTATTAAAAAATTAGAAAAATATTTTCCCCGTCGATTAAATAATTCTTCGATTAAAACATATAAGCCTTATATTTTAAGTTTTATATTAAACCCTCGTTTTAAAACTATGCATTTTAAAACCAACGGGTTATTATATTTTTATCCTAATATTGAAAGAGATATTATTCGATTATTTGAACAAGAATTTAATCAGTAAGTTTATTTATATTTATTTATTTAAATATTTATTAATAATTAAATAGGTTTTCAAATACTGTTAACCCTTCGAATGATAACCATGTTAACAAACTTAGTAATTCTTTTACTGAAAATTCCGAAAATAATTCAGCTGAATCCGATTCCGAAAATGAATTTTTTATAAATTCGTCTTTAATATCTATTAAAAAAGAAACAACTATTTATTTAAAAAAAAAATTATCACCTCGAAAGGTTAGTATTATTTTTATTTATTTTATTTTATTTTATTTACTTATTTATTAATGTTTATTTATTAGGTTAACCCTTTAGAATATTAGAAAAATAATGCTTTTCGATTTCCAATATTATCGATTTTAGCTAGAAAATACCTAGCCATTCCAGCTACTTCCGCTTCTATTGAACGAGTTTTTTCTATTACTAGTAATATAATTACTAAAAATAAAAATAGACTTAGTTCAGAAACGGTTAAAGCGTTAGTTTTATTAAAAAGTTGAAAATTAACTGATTTAGAAGATTTAATTATTAAAGAAAATACGGATTCCGAAATCGAAAACAAGGAATAAATTAATCTTTTATATATTTATATATAATTTTATATAGTTTATTTATATTTTTACTTTTTATTAATTATTTTATTAAGATTTATAACCTTTAACTTTAACTTATTATAATAATAAAACTTATATGTTTTTAAAAGTAATTTATTTATATTTATATTTTTAATTTAAATTATTTAATATAATAAAAATCTATATATATATATATATTTAAATACTACATTAGTATTGTAGTATTACTACATGTAGTACGTACTAATACTACTGTAGTATTAGTATTAGTATGTACTACACTGCTGTAGTATTAATACCGGCACATACTACACTACAGTAGTATTAGTACGTACTAATACTACATGTAGTATACTAATTTCCAACCCTGGTTAGCAAGCTTTATAATTTTTTTAATTTTAATAAAAAGCGTATAACTTTCATTAATTTTATTTTTAGCTATTTTTATTATATAAAAAATATAATTAATAAAGCTGTAGCTTTTAAATAAATAGCAATTTTTAAAATGTTTTATTATTAATTGCGCAATAATAAAAATGTTATTGCATATTTAGCGCAAAAAGCTTTTAAATATAAATTAGCTTAAATTTATAGCTTTTAATAAATAATAAGTGCAAAGTTAGTTATAAAAGCATAAGATTATTTTACAGCATATAATAATGTTTAACTTGCTTTTAATTTTTTTATTAATAATATTTTTAGCAGCAAGCTGTTACAAATATTTTTTTTATATAATGCCTTTATGCTTTTTATATATAGTATTAATAATAACTATAATAGTTTAGTATATAAATTGCAACTAGCTAATTTTAATAAAACAACTAAAAAGTTAGTTTAAAGCGTTAACATTTTATAATAACAAAATTATAAAGCTAATATAACAGCAATTATAAAAATTAATACCTGTTTTAATAATACGTATATTATAAATTAAAACTTTAATATTTAAGCTAAAATTATTAAAGTTGGTTATAATAGCTGCTTTTTTATTATTAGTTTAATAAAAAACAATAGTTTAAACATTAATTTTTAATAGTTAAAAAAAAATATAAATTTTTTTAATTAAAAGCATTAACAATTTTTTAAAAAATAAAATATAACAAAACTTTAAATAAAATATTTTATTTTATAAAAAAAATAATATCCGGTAATATGCCTTTATAAAATAAAATATTTATAATAAATAAATATTTTATTTTTTAAAAAGAAAAAAAAAAGAAGTATATTATAAATCTAAGTTGTTAAAGCAAAAAAAACTTATTGTTAAAACTAAAAGGATTTTATTATAATAATAATACAATTAAGTAGTTTAAAATAATTTAAGTTAAATTCCGCTTTAAAATAGTTAAGCATACTAAAAAATAGCTATATTATAAGCTAGCTTCGTTTTAAAAAAAATTTCACTTAGCTAATTTAATTTAAAGGCATTATAACTTAAAAGTTGTTTTTTGTTTTTTTATATATATAGCTTGCGCTGCTATTTTAAATATTTTAAATCAAATTTCTAATTTTTTAAACACTTATTGCTACAATTTGCTTTTATAATTCTTTATTTACATTATTATTCTTTTTATTGCTTTTATTTTTATTAGCATTATTATCTTTATTTTTATTATTGCTATTGCTATTACTTTTTTTATGCTTGTTTTTCTTATTTTTGTATAAGCATAATATTTTAACATTATTAAAGTTTAATGCTATAATATTAAGCTTTTTTTATATTTTTAAATTAAGCATAATAATATTATTTTAATTTTTTTAATTATGGCCTTATTTATAATAAAGCATATTGTTTGCATTTAGTTATGTTTAGTTAGCTTTGTTTTTATTAGAAAATGCTGCATAAAAATAGCCTTTATATACTAAATATTAAAAGTTATAAATTGTTTAAATATTGCTATACAAAATAATATATATAATAATAAACTTGGCTTTTAATAAATTGTTTTTTAATAATATGCTTTTGCTATTTAATATATTAATTTTAATACTTATATTATAGCGCAAAAATATTTGCTTATAAATTTAGCTAATTATAATTTTGCATATATTAAAGTTTTAACTATATTATTTAATAATATAATAAAAAAGTTGTAATAATAAGGTTTATTATTTATAGCTTTTATTATTGTATATATTAGCTAACTTAATTTTTTAATTAATTATTTAGCTATTGTTTAAATGTTTAATAAAAGCAAAAGTATTATAAGCTAAAAGTTAGTTAATACTATTTATATTTATATAGCCCTAAAACCTTATTAGCGTATTTAAATTAAAATTTTTTGTATATATTGCAAAAGCGTTATAATGCTATAATAAAAAAAAAAAACTAAAAAGTTTTAAAAAACTAAAACAAAAATAGCTTAGCATATTTTTAAAGTAGTTTATAAGCAGTATAGCTAGTAATAGCAAAAAGCATTTTTAATAAATCGATTTAATAAGCTAATATATAATACTTTTAAAGTTTTTATATATATAAGCTTTATTAGCAATAAAAACATTAAATTTTTAAGCTAAAAGTGTTAATATAATTTTTATTTTTTAATTAGCTAAAGCAGGGTTAACGTTTTTATTATTATAATTAAAAAAGCCTAATTGTTTTTTTTTTAAATAAATAAAGTTTTTAATTTTTTTAGTAGTTTTTTTAGTATACTAGGTATAAAAGGTTAAATATAATAACATAATAACTACTTTATTAATTTATAATATAGTTAGCAAAATAAAAAAAAATAAAAAGGTATTAAAAAACGGAATATTTTTAATTATAATTTAAATATTTTATTTTTAATTAAATAAACATATTTTAAAGTTAAACAAGTTAAATTTTGTTATAAGTTGTTATAAACTGGCTTTATTAAAAATATGCAACTTTTTAGTTTTATTTATTTTGGCTTTACTTTTGCTATATGCTAAATAAATATTAAAAGCGCTAAAAAAAAATTTGTATAATACATTATAAGTTTAGTTTGTAATTAATAAAATAATTAAAACTAATAATAAATAATATTGCTAGCTTTTTTTTAATATGCTAATTTTAGCTTTGTAGTAATAGTTGGCTAATACTTTTTTATATGTAACAGTTTTGTTTATACCGCACTTGTTAGCAAAAAAAGCAAATTGTAAAAAGGTAAACAGTTTACTAAATATAAGCGCAATATTTATTATAAATAAAAATAGTTAGCTATTGTTAATCTATAATAGCTAGCTATAAAAGGCTAAAAAATGAAATAATAAAAAACAGGTTAAATATTTTATTTTTTAAACCCTTTTTCTCTTTTTTTATAATAAAATCGTAGGCTTGTTATATATAATAGTAATATATATCTTTAAAAATATTTCATTTTTTAAAGTTATTTATATTTATTAATTAATTAATACAGCCTGTATATTATTTTTGCATGCTTTAATGTTTTTACATTTTTTTAGTTAATATTAAATAATAAAGTAGCTTGTTTAATAATAATATTAAATTTTTTAAAACTACTGAATATAGCATTTATAATAGCAATATATTGCTTTTTGCAGCGTTATACTTTATTTTTAGCGCAAGCTTTTATAGTTTAAATATTTTTAAATTAATTATTGCAATTTAAGCTAAAAAGGTTAACAAATAAAATATTGCTTATTTAATTAAAAAAAAAATTGTTTATTTTTATAGCATTATTAGCTTAAACAATAGTATTAACTTTATTTTTTATATAAGCTTTATAAAAAAGCTTTAAAAAGCTAATTTTTATAATGCTAATTTTAGTAGCTATTTATTTACAAATATAAGCAAAATCTTTTTTGCTAAAATATAATAAGCTTTAAATGCCTTGTTATAAACTAACAGTTATAAGCAGCTTATATAACATATATATTTTAAATTATAATTTAAAACGTTTGTTATAATTTATAGTTTAATTAAATATTTAAACAGCATTTATTAAATTTTAATAAATGTTTTTTATAATAGCTTTGTAAGCAAAAAGCTTAAATTTAAAAAAGCTAGTTTACAGCTTTAATATAGTTTTACTTTAAACAAAAGCAGCAAATATAATATAAGCGCCAAAATAAATAGCGTTTGTTATAGCATTAAAAACAATAATAAACATATATAAACAAATTATTATACGCTTTTATTTATAATAAACGTTACTTTTAAAATTATAACAGCGTTTTTAATAAAATAATATAAATATAATAGTGCAGTACTAGTAATTATTAACAAATCTTTTAAACATATATTTAATAATACTGTTTAACAAATAAAAATGTTTAAAAAATTTAATAAGCAGCTAACAAGCTGCTATAATAGTAGCAAACTTAATGTTTTATTATAATATTAAATCGCTTTATTATATAATAAATAACAAAAAGCTTAGCATTTAGCTACTTATAAAGCGCTAAAAAGCATTGTATAAAAAGTCTTGTTGCTAATTATTGCTAAAAAAGCTTTAAGCCAAGCTAGTAATTAAAAAGCCAGCGTTTTATTTGTTAAAATGTTTTTTTATATTAACAACAAATAAAAGCATAGTTTTAAAATTAAAAGTCTTTTTAAATTTATTATATAATTAATAGTTATAATAAAGTTATAAAACTATTAATGCTAAAAAAAAAAATATAAATAATTAAACTTGCAAACTAATAAAAAATAAAATATTTTAAAATAGTTAAAATATTTTATTTTTACTTTATATATATAACAGTAATAAAAAAAATGCTTACTATATATATTAATAAAAAAGTAGAAATTATTTTAACTTAAAAATTAATAAACCGAAGTTATAACTTTAAAAAGCGCTTTGTTTTTTAAAACTATAATTTAAATATTAAAACAACAAACAAAGTTTAAATTTTTTAAGCTGCTAATTACTTTTAATAATATTGCTTTTTTAGTTAAAAGTAAAAAAGCTTTAAGCATTTTATTTCTTTTGCATACAAAATACTAAGTTAGCTATAAATTTTTAAAAAAGTTGTTTAAAACAACCTTTATATTTTTTTTATTCGATAATTTTTTTTTATTAACAAAATTTTTAGCTATATTAACTAAAGCAAAAAAACAATATTGCTTAATTAAGCTTTTAATTAAAATATATAGTTATAAGTATTAAAAATAAAATATTTAAAAATAAAGCAAAAAAAAAAAAAGTATTAAAAAAAAAAAAAAATATAATAAGTACAAGCTATAAAAAAAAGCTATAGTTCAAATATTTTATTTTTAAAGTAATTTAAAAAGCAAAAAGTTGTTATAAACAATATAATAATTTTAAATATTCTGTTTTTAAAAAACATATTAAAAAAAAAAAAAAGTTATAAAATAATTTATTAATAGCAAGTATTTTATTTTTAAAAAACATTTAATAAAAAAAAGTTAATTATTTAATATTACTAAATATTTTCTTTTAAATAAAAATATAAGTACTTTTATTATTTATATTATATTAACTATATATTTAGCTTATTTAATATTTAATTATTTTTATTGTTATTGCTAAGTTTTAATGCTATAATTATGTTATTTTAAAATAATCTGTTTTTTAAATTATTATTCCTTTTGTTATTATTTAGCTTTACGCAGTTATTTTATTTTATAAGCGCTATTTTAAGCCTTTTTTAAATAACTAAATATTTTAAAATTATTTAACCTAGCTTTTTTAAACAAAGATCTAATATTTTGCTTTTTAATGTTAAAATATTAGCTATATTGCTATATAAATCAAGCTGTGCTAATAAATTAATAGCTAGTAACAAAAAATCTACGCTATTAAAATATATGCTAAAGCGTAGTTTTTTATATTTTTAAAACAAAATAAGCCATAGCATTAGCTTAGCTAAAAACTGTTTAAAAAACATACAAATACCGCCTTTAGCATCCATTTTAATAAAATACCAAATAAAAACACAAAACCCAAAATATATAGCGCTAAAAACTTTGCTACTATTTATACAAATAAAAAAATAAATAAAAATAAATAACCTAAAAACAAATCTTTAAAACCAACTGTTAAATAATAAAAAATATATAAATACTATTAACATAAGCGCCATATTTAATAAATAAACAATAAAATTATACAAAAGCCTTAGCTCCAAAATCCAATAACTTGATATTTTAAAACAACAGTAAATAATACTAAAAAAATCAAATTAAAAGTTGCTAGCGCTACACTTTATTATTTAAATATAAATAAACTTAATGCGCTTAAAATTCGGTATAACAAATATATACAATTTAACGTACGCTTTATAATACTTTAACTAGTTATTTTAACTAATATAAATAATATTTTTTTAATTAGTAAACATTTAGTGCTAAGCCGTTTTAATCTTAATATATTATTAAACAAAGCTTTTAGCTTTTTAATATATAATACTGTTAATATTATTTAATATTAAATATATATAAACTAATTAAAGCTAGCATTTAGCATTGTTATAATTGTTATTAGCGTTATTTTTTTTTTTGCTTTTTTTAACTTTTTTTGCTGCACTATAATAAATATTAATATTTTGTTATTAAACAGTAGTATATAATTACTTATTAATACAGCAACCTTTTTTTTTTTAACGCTGCAAAAGCTTTAAATTATATTTTTATAACGTTAAAAAAAGTTATAACTTAAAAATGCTTTATAATAAAGTTTAGCAAGCTTTTATATAATATAATATTATAAGCTGCGCATAAAAATCCTAACTAATTAATAAATAAAACGTAAGTATAAAAAAACTCTAAGTTATATATGCAAACAATTATTTAAAGCGCTAATTTAAAAGTTTTGCATTATAATAGCTACGCTTTGCAGCTTTAGTTAAATATTTTAACATATTGCTATATATATACTAAGTTTTTAAATAGTATAGTTTTAAAAAACAATATAGCTTTTAACAAACTTTTAGTTATATTTTATTTTAGCTTGTTATTGCTAGGTTTAGCTTTAAAAAAAAAATCTTAAACAAGTTTTAAAGCATTGCTAATAAGCTTAAAAAAATATTAATTAAACAAATTGTTTAATAGCTACGCTATATTATATGTTTTTATAACTTTTTTAATGTTAAATCTTTAATATTGCTACGTTTTTTTTATTAAGCTAACAACGTTTTTATTTAGTTTTTTATAGTTAAATTGCTTAAAAAAATATATTACTGTTATAAATTAACTGCAAAAAAATAAGCAGCACTTAATTAATATATAAGTTTTTAGTTTATTAATTAGCATTAAATTAATTATATAATATAGCTAGGTTTAATAATATAAATATAGCTAGTTTTTTAATAAGTTTAATAAAACAAGTAGCTAAAATTATTATAAAATTATTTAAATTTTAAGTCGAAAAAAAAAAAAAAAAGTTATACGTAACATTATTTATAAATAAAAAAAAGCAATATTTTTAGTTAAAAAGCAAAGTGCTAAAGTTAATAGCTATAATAATATGTAATTAAAGCATTTAATACTTATAGCAAATATTATATATAAACGGCGTTAAAGTATTTAAGCTAATAAAAAACATATTATAAAGCAACCTTTTATAAAACTAAAAAGCATAAAAAACATTTAAAACTTAAAGCGGCTGCTTTTTTTATAATAGCGCGTTTATTTTGCTATAATAATAAGCTTTTATAAAATTAAAGCTAAAAGTTAATAAAACAAATTATAGCGTATTAAAAAGTAATAAACTTTTATTTAGTGTTTAAAAATGCTGCTTATACATATTATAAACTTTAAGCTAATATAAAGCTAGCTTTTTATATTATACGCTAGCATAATTATTAAGCAGTTTTAATAAACTAATATTTTTAAAAAAGTATTGCGTATAATAATAAAATTTAAACCCGCAAAACTTGCTGTTAGCTTTTTAAAATATTTTAGCTAAATATTTTAACTTATATAGCAATAAAAAAAACGGCATATTATTATTTTTTCTGTTTTTAGGCTTAACAATGCAAAAAAAGTTATAAAAAGCAAAGTTAATCTAAATAACGTTAAAATACAACTGTTTTAAATTTAAATTAAAAAAATAGTTGTTAAAAAATTTGCAAAAAGCTTTTTTTAATAAGTTGTTTATTATTACGTTTTTTATGTTATACTTTTATAAAAAAATAATAAAATATATAAAATAACTAGATTTATATTTATTATATAGCTTTTTAAAATATTCTTAAAACAAGGCAACATATTTGCAAAGAATATTATAGCGCAAATGCTTATAACAATAAAACGCTTAAGTTTTAATTAGCTATAGCATAGCTTTTATTTTTATTTAAGCAAAACTAATAAAATATTAATTAATTATAATAAATAAACAAAAATAATAAAAAGTTAGCAAAACATAATTATTTATAAACTATTTTTATACTTAAAATATTAATTATATTTAACAATATTTTTAAATTAAAAATAAGTTAAAAAAAATTAAATAAACTATATTTTTTTTGCTAAAACTAAAACTATTAAGCAATATATGTTTTATAATACTGTAATATTATATAAAAACAAATAAAAAAAAAAAAATAAGTAATATAAAATGCTTTTTAAAAAACAAAGCTGCAAAAAATAGCTATTAATATTATATGTTTATATAATAAATAACTGTTATTAAAAATGTTAAAAAAAGTTTTTAATAAATTAAAAAAAAAGTTTTAGCTTATTATTATTTAAAAAAATATGTTAAAAAAATATAGCTAAAGTTTTTAGCTTTAGCTAAAAAGCAAAAATGTTTTTTAAATTATTATTTTATAAGTTTTATAACTATTATTTTGTTTTTTTATTAATAATAAAGTTTATTATTTTTAATAATATAGCACTAGTTTTATAAAATAATATATTTAATTGTTTTATAAACGTTTTTTTAAATAATAAACAAGCAGCTTTATAAAATAATAAAACAATTTATTTATAACTTTTAAAAAATAAAATATTTTTTATTTTAAAATATTTTGTTTTTTAAAAGCTTTGTTTTTAGTTATATAATAATATTAATATTAAAAAATAACTATTTTTAAAATTAGTATTTTTATTATAAAAGTACTACTTTTTATGCGTACGCTTAATTTGTTATTAAATTTTATTACGTTTTTTTATAAACAGAATTAAAAACTGCTAAAAAAGCTAATTATATTAAAAAATGCTTTAAGTAGCCGTTTTTTTTTTTTGTTATTTTTATTAGTTTGTATAAAGCTTGCTGCAAAAAAAAAAGTAATAAAAGCTGTATTAATTTAATTACGATTAAAAAAAATAATAGTTAAAAGTTGCTAGTTTGTTATAAAGCTTTAGTTAAAGCTTTTATAATCGTTTTACTTATTGCTACTTTTATAAAGCTTTTTTTTTTTATTTAATATACATATAATAAAATAGTTATTATAATTAGTATAATTTTTATATAAATATTAAATAAAAGATTTAAAGTTTATAGCGTTTATATTATTAAAGTTATAAAAATTAAATATAATAAAGTTGTTGCTACATAATTTAAATAATACAAATTTATATTAAAAAAAAAATGTTTTAATATATAAGTTAAAAAGCTAAGGTTTAAAAGTTAAAAAGTTGTTATTTATAAAAAAAAAAAATAGTTTACAGCTTTGTTTTATTAAATATTAATAGCGTAACAAAATATTTATATTAAAAAAAAATAATAAAGCTAACTTTAAATATAAAACTAATATAGCGGCTAAAATAAAATTTTAGCTACTTAATTGCAAATAAATTAAAACAAAAAAAATAATGCAAACTTAAGTGCTAAAATAAAAAAGCTTTTGTTTTTAAGCAGCTACTTTTTGCTTGCAAACTTTAGTACGTTTTTGTTAACTGCGTTCAGCATTAAAAAAAAAAAGTATAAGTGCTTAATAAAGCTTAAACAGCCTGTTTTAATATAATAGTATTTATAGTTTAAATTAAACAATATTTTATTTTATATTAACAAAAGTTTTATAAAAAAAAAGCTATACCATTTTTTTATTAGCAACAGTTTTAATTAGTACATAAAAAAAAAACAAAAATAATAACAAAGCTATTATAATATAAATAAATTTAACAGCTATAATAAAACTACTATATATAAATTAAGTTAGTTTTATAAGTATAAAACTTAAAAAAAAGTATTATAATTTAAGTGCACTATTAATTAAACTATTAATTAAAGTTTGTTTTTTTTAATTTTGTTTGCTTATATTATTATAATTTATTTAAGTTTGCTTTATACATTATTTTTTCTTTTTTATAAGCTTTAATTTTATATAAAACTTATTATACAAAATATATATTATATTATATTTAACTTTAAAAGACTTTTTAAACGTAATAAAAAAAAAGTTAATTTTTTATTAATAATAAAGCTATAAATTATAAGCTATATTAAATAAATATATATATAAAAAATCTATGTAACCTTATATAAGCTAAAATAAGCAAAACATAAAAAGCTATATAAAAGCGAAAAAAGCAAAACATAGCATAATGCTTAACAAACATTTAAAAACAAAAAAAATAAAATAAAATTATATTAATAATATTTTTTTTTATAAAGTGTTAAATTTTTGCATTATGTATTACTATAATTAAACTGTTATAAAAATAATAATATAATAAGCTATAAAAAAAAAAAAAAAATAATGCTTGCTATAATTAGCTAATATAAAAAAACAATAAAAATAACAATATAGATTTATAGCTTATAATTAGCTATAGCTAGCTAACAAAAAAAAACCAAGTTAATTTTTTTTAAGTTAAACGTTAATATAATAATAATCTTAACCTAAAGCTTAAAAAAAATGTTAATTTAAACCTTAACTTAAACTTAAACTTAAATTTAAATATTTTTTTAATAATAATTATTTAATAATTTTTTTTTTTTTTTTTAATTTATATATATTTATTTAATAAATAATAATTTTATAATTATATAAATTATTTTTATTTTATTATAATAATATTAAATTAAATTTTAAATAAATTTAATAATTTAATAAATATATTAAAAATTAATTATATAAAATATTATAAAATTATTTTTAAATTTATTTTATTTTATTTTATTTTTTTTTTTAATATTAATTATATTAATTTATTAAAATAAATATATAATTAAAAAATTAAAAATAATTTTATATAAATTTTTTATTTTTTTATTTTTTTTAATATTTTAATAAATATATATATTATATTATAATATTAATTAAATATTTTATTTATTTTTTAATAATATTATAATTTTTTTTTTATATATTAAATTTTTATTTATATTTTTATTATATTTTAAATAATTTATTTAATAAATATAAAAATATTTTAATTAATAATTTAAATTAAATTAATAAATTAAAATGTTTAAAATTAAAATATTATAATTAATATAATAAATAAATAAATTTTATATAATATATTTTTTAATTAATTTAATTATTTAATTAAATAAATTATTTTTAAAACTTATATAAAAATTATTTATATTTTATTATATAATTAATTAATAATTTTATTAATTTTAATTATATAATAAAATAAATTATATTATTAAATTTTTTTTTAATTATAAATTTAATAATATAATTTATTTTATTATATATTTAAAATTAATAAAGTTATTAATTTATTATATAATAAATTATAAATAATTTTTATATAAATTTTAAAAGTAATTTATTTAATTAATTATAATTATTTTATTAATTAAATATTATAATAATAAATATAATAAAAAAAATTTATATTTTTTATTAATTTTTTATTTTTTTATTTTATTTATATATTATTTTATAATAATATAATAATTTAATTTTTAAATATATTATAATTATTAAATTAATTATTAATAAACTTTTAATAAAAATTTTATAAATTATTATAAATTAAATTATTAATTTTTAAAGTTAAATAATATTATTAAATTAAGTTATAACGCATCCCACAAGCTAGTTTCGCACACAAGCAAGTTTCGCACTTTGGCTTGGCGTACCCTGTAAGCTAATCTATATGCAAGGGTACTTACTCCACTTT
>MU377448.1:0-15203 GCA_022495195.1 Xylaria digitata
TTAGCTTATAAAAAATTAAAAACTTTTTGCTTTAAGCTTAATAAAAATAATAATATTTATTAATTTATTTTTTAGTTTAATAGCTTTGTTTAAAAGTTTAAGCTGTTTAAAAACAAATAGTTTTAAATTTTTTAAAGCTATATTAACGTAAACTTAAGCAGCAAAATTTTTAAAACTAGCACTAATTTAAATATAATTTATAAACGTTTTTATAATAAAATAGCTAAAGCTATATTTAATTATAAATATGTTTTTTAGCAATGTTAAAAAATTAGCGCTAATTATAAAGCTAAAGCTAAAGCTAGCAACCTAGCTATAAAAACTTTGCAGCAAGCTTTTAACAAACCTAACTTTATTAAAACAGCTAGCTAATTTAAATAAGCGTTAACTAATAAAAAAAAAAAAGTTTATTAAAATAATAATACGTGCTTTAAATATAGCAAACTAAAATATAAAATAGCTAACTGCTTTAAAAAACAAGCAAATATAAATAAAGTTTAACTAGTTAAAAAAAAAGCAAACAACAACATATTTAGCTTAAATAACTTAAAAAACTAGCAAAACTATTAAAAATTTTTTTAATAGTTTTATTTTTTTTATTAGCTAAAATAAATAGCTAAAAAAAATTAATATTATTTAATTAAAAAATATAATTATAAATAAATAACTTTAAAATAAAAATTATTACGTTATATAATATTAAAGCATAAACAAATTTATTAATAAACAAAAAATTAGCTAAACAAGTTAAACAATAATTTAACGCATAAATAATTTATTTAAACTAACTAATACTTTTGTTTAATTATTACAAAAAAACTGCAAGCTTAATAAAAAAGCATTTAATAGCTATTTTAAAAATTAATAGCTGCTGTTTTAAAAACTAAGTGTTTTAAATAACAAATATAAGTTATAAAGTTATAATTAGTATAAATTAGTTTGTTAAACATAACTTTTTTTTAAACTACAAAAAATAACGTTTAATATAGTTTAAAAATTAATTTGTATTAGCAAAATATTTTTTAGCTATTTAAATTTAACTATTAAACAAAGCTAAACGTTAAATCGATTTTAGCGTTTAATAAAACGCAGATTAGCAAAATTAAGCTTTAAAAAAAAAGTACTACATATTTTAAAAAGCAAAAAAAAAAAAGTTAGCTGCTGCTATAATAAGCGCAAAAAAAATAAAAAACTAAACTATAATTTAAAAAATTATAAAATAAATTAAAAATAATTTAAATTGTTAACAATAAATTAAGTTAGCGCTAAAAATGCTAATTAAACTAATATTTATTAAGTTTGTAAAATTATTTAAAAACAAAAAAACTATAAACATAAAAACAGTTAAGCTTTAAAAAACATATAATAAAAAGCGTATACTGTTTTTTGCGGACAAGGATTTTAAGCATATAGTTTTAGTTCAACGTTTTTTTTTAAAATTATTAGTATATTTAAAAAGTTTTTTTTTAAAAAAAAAAGCAAATATTTTGTTTTTATTATAATTAAAACATAATATAGTTTTTAAACTTAATAAAAAAGTATAAAACAATAAGCTTTTAAAATATTAAATTCTAATTTAATATTTATTTTTTAAAAAAAAAGTAGTAAACTAGCTGCTAAAAATAAACTTTATTAAATTAGCTATAAAAATAAATATAGCGTTAGTTTTATTTGCTTTTAAGCTATATTTATAAAAGTAAAAGTTTTATATTAATTATTGCTAACAAAATTAATACTTAAAAAACAAAATAGTTTTAGCTTTAAATTTAAATAATATTATTTATAACTGCTAAAATATAAAACAATATTTTAAATTTAATATTATTAAAACTTTTTATTAGTTATATATATTAATTAACTTTTAATATTTTATAGCTTTTTGTATTTAATAAAAAGTTTTTTTTTTTAGCTTTAAAATAAGTTTAGCTTAATAGCAATCTTTTATTAATACTTAACTATAAAAACTATTAAACAAATTTGTTAATACATATGTTAATAATATATTAATATATTTAAAATTAAAAAAAAAGCATTAAAAACAATATAAAAAGGTTATTTATTATTTATATAAAATTTAATTATAAAAAAATATTAAAAAATTCTAATTTAATATTATTATAATAAATTATTTAAACGTTATTATAAAAGCTAAAGTTAATATTTAAATTAATTTAGCAAAAATTAAAGCTATTATAAACTAAAAGTTTAAAAACTTTAACAAAATTAAAATAGTTTAATTTTTTTTAAAATTATATAACTTTATTTATATATTTATTTATTATATTAACAATATTATAAAATTATTAAACTAGTTATTTAAAAAAAACGTTTTGTTTAAAAAAAGCTTAAAATAAAAAAACGTTTTTAAAGCTATAAAGTAATTAGTATATTAAGCATTAGTACTAGCATTTTTTTGTTTAAAGCAACTTATTTAAATAAAAATTAACGTATTAAAAAACGCTACTAGCAAAATTATTTAACAGCAATAAAAAAACAAGAAATAAAAGCTTATAAAATATTTTTTTAAAACAATAACCGTACTAAAAAAGGCTTACTTTATATAAAACAAAAAAATGTTAGCTATAATACAAACTTTAAAGCATTATTGCTTAAAGCTTTTAAAACAGAAATTTTTTATTATTATTAATTATTAAGCTTTTTTATATTTTTTAATTAAACGTATATTTTTAATACGCTAAATTTAATAAGCTAACTTTTTAATAAACTTTAATATTATTTTTTAATATAAACTTAAAAAAAAAAACGTAATAGCTAATGCTTTATTTAAAAAAATAGCTAAGTTATTTATAATAAAAGCATAAAAAGCCAAAAAAACGCATTTTAACTATAATTAAACTTTAAGCTATAAAAAAACTAATAGCTATTATAAAAAACAATAAAGTAGCATTTAAAAAAGCTAAACTAATAAAACTAATTAAAAAAAAAAACAAAGCTTAAAAGTTAAGCTATAAAAACTATTAGCTATAAATGCTTAAAACTATTTTAAATAATACTATTTTTTTATAAACAGCTTTAATTAAAAAGTTATACTACTTTAAAATTATTGCTTATTTAAGCTAAAACAAAATAATTAAAACAATTAAGCAAAATTTTTATTAGCTTTATTTAAAACAAAATGTTAAAAAATATATATATAACTGTTATAACTATTAAAAAAACAAAATATTTTAAAACAAAACATTTAAACTATTATATTTAATATTAATATTATAAGCAATATAAAAACAAATAATAATAAATAAAAAAAATATATTAAAAAATTGCTAAAGTTATAATTACGTTTAAACTTTTATAAACTAGTTTAACTGTTTGTTAGCTACATTTTTAAATAAAAAATTTAATACAATAAAAATAGTAATAATATAATATTATTATTTTTTATATTAATTTTTTAGTATGCTAAACTGCTAGCTATTAAATAATATAAAACTTTTTATATTAAATTTTATAAAAAAAATTAACAAGTTAATTAAAACAAAATACTATAATAATAACGCTTATTATTTTTAAACATAAAAAGCAATCAAGTTTATTAATTAAAAACTTAATTAATAATTACAATTTTATATTAATAAATACTAAAATAATTAAAGCTTTTATTTATTAGCGTTAAATTTTGTTTATAATTTATTATAACATTTATTATTAAATATAGCTTTTTTAAAAATAGTTTTAAAAACTAATATATATAACTTACTATTAATAAAACTTTTGAACAAAAAAATTAGTACGCTGCTGCAAAAGCTAGCACTAAAACTAATAAAACAAACATAAAAAGTTTAAAAAATAGCATACACATTAGCAAAAGCAGCTTAAAAACAACAAAAATTATAAGCTAATAAAAAGCGCAAACTAGTTAACTTTAAAATAAAAAACAAAGTATTTTTTTTAAAAAAAAGGTTTTTTATATAAGCATTAACTACTTAGTTAAATTTACAATTTATAAAATTATTTAAAATTTTAAAAAAACAAAGCTATAACTATATTTTAAACTTATTTTTATTATATAAAATAAAAAACTTATTTTATGCTAACTAATTGCAAAAAGCAAACAACAACTTATTATTATAACAGATTTAAACGTTTTTAAAACTTAAAAATATTAACAAAAAATTTAAATATAAAATAAATAAAATAAAAAAATTACGCTTGCACAAAAAATATTATATACTACAATATTAAATTTTTTAACAAAAATATAACTTTAATAATATATAATACTTAGTAAAAAACTTTAAAAATATATTTGTTATATTTAAACAATTTTATAAGCTACACTTTAAAGCTTTAAAGCTATTAGTTAAATTAAAAAAATAAATGCATGCAGCTGCTACAAATAAATACGCAAAAAACTACTTAAATAACAATATAGCTAAAAAATTAAAAAAAGCTATAATAATTAAACGCTATATTTAATATTAATATAAATTAAAATTTATATTTCTGTTTTAATAAAAAAATATAACATATAAATTATTACTAAATTGTTATATTAATAAAAAATGTACGAACTATAACTTATAAAGTAGTAATTGTATTATATTTAATTTTAAAAGATCGCAAGCTTTGCTGTCTCTTTTTTTTTTTTTTTTTTTAGCTTAAAATCTTAGTTTATAGCATTAATACAATATTGTAAAGTATTCTACACGATTGTAACAGCATATATATATATATATGCAATGCATATATAAATATTTTATGTTACTTTTTATTTAATAATATATTTATAATGATTATAAAGCAATATATTAGTAATTATTGATTTATAAGCTATTATTATGCTTTAAAATTAAAAGTATTTAAAATATTAAAATTTTTTAATAATTAGCTTTTAAATAAATAAAATAACAATTAAGTTATTAATATTTCGAATTATAAAAGCAATGATAAATGTTTCCTAAGGTTTAAATAAAATGTATGTATATTAAGTATAAGATGTAAAAGAAAGAAAAAGCCAAGACTTTAAGTTTTAGAGAAAGATCTAATTATAAACATGTGTGCCAGCTGCCTGGCAGCCGCCAGGCTGTTATAATGACTTAATAGCATAATGGCACACGTGTTACAGCGCGTAAGGATACACCCCTTATAGGGTTGTATTAAACTGCCGGCTATAAAAAAAAGACTGCTGCCTTTAGCAATACTAATTTAACCTTGTTTTTTTATTTTTTTTGCGGCTTTTTTTGTAGTTGTAATTTTCTTATAAAGCCTTTTTCGCTTTTGCATAAGTTTAGCGGGTTTAATACTTAGCTAAGGATTTATGCATGTTTAATACTTTATAAATAATTTTTTATAATAATATAACTGCTATTCTGTTTTTTATTTGTTATATTTGTATTTTTATCTTTTTTATTTAATTAAGTAATTAAAACCGGTTTGCTAGCAATTAAGTTAGTGCTGCAAAATAGTTTTAACTTTATATACTTTGTTTGCTTTATTGTTAAAATTACTTTGTTTAGCTTTAACGGGCTTTAAAAGCGGCACAAAATAATTAAAAAGGTTTTTGTTTTTTAGCACTAAGCTAAAGTGTTAAATAAAAATAACAAAGTAAATAAAAAAGTTGTTAAAAAAATTTAATTTGTAAACTAATTTATTAACTTTTTGTTTAACTTTTTAAAGCTTAAACTGTTGCTATAAATATTTTTATAAAGGCTGTTTTAACAAGTAGTATTTTTTATAAAGTTGTAAGTATATTAAGTTGCTTTTATTAAATTTAATATTTTAGTATTTAGCGTTATACTTTTTTTTTATGTTAGCTTTTACAAAATTTATAGCTAAGTGTGCGTTTTGTTTTAAATAGTTTTTTAAGTATTAAACGTTTTTAAACTTTTTAAGTTAAGCGTTAATAAATACTTTTATTACTTTTGATGGTTAAAATTTAAATAATTGTTTATGCGCTATTAATTATATTGTTTTAAAATAAGCTACGTTTAGGTTTTATTATAAAAAAAGTATAATGTTAATTTAATTTAAGTTTAAATGCATAAAGTTGTAAAATTAAAAAGCGGTTTTAATTGTTTAGTTTTTTTGTTTTAAATAATTGTTTGCTTGTAAATAATATGCTATTGTTATTAAAAGTTTTATATTTAACGTTTTTTATATACTTTTTTAAAAGTTTAATATAAACTTTTTGTTTTAGTTAAAAATAATGTTTTTTAAAATGCTTTAGTTATATAATAATAATTAGCAAGTTATTACAATTGCTTATTTTGCTGCATTATATTGTTTATTTTTTAATATAAAAAAAGTTTGTTTTAATATAAAGCAAGTAATAGTTAATATAAAGTTATAAGTGTTAAAGTATAGTTTAGTTTTACTTAATTATTATAGCGTGCTAATCAATAAAACTAAAAAAAGTATAAAAATAAAGTTAATTACTACTATTTATATAAAAAAATAATTTTTAAAGCGCGTTAGCTACATATTATTAATTAGCTACTATTTATTAGTTTAATTAAAGTTGTAAGCGCTATAATATTTAATATATTTTTTTATTAACTATGTTTTATTAATAATAACATATAGCTTTAAATTTTGTAGCATACGTTTAATGCTATAATAATGTTTTTTATTATATGTTTATTTTAGTACTGTTTTTACTATTTTATAAAGCATACAAAGCTGTTATACGCTGCTATAAATATTATAAATAAGCTTGTTTAAAATAAGCTTAAATAAATGTTTTTGCTTTAAAAACGCAGTAATGTTTTTTTTAGCTGTTAAAGTTGCATTTTTTATATTGTTTAAAATATAAGCGTACTTGTTATTACTTTAGTATACTTTTTTAAAGTTTTATAGCATAAAGTTGTTTATTATAGCTTTTATTATATAGTTTATTAAGTTAACGTTGTTTTAAATTATGTTTAAAATTGCAAGTTTGTTTATTTTTTTTAGCTTTTTGTTTACTTTAATAGCATTAATAATAGTTTTTAAACAGCTTAGTATATTAAGCACGTAGTTTAATTGTTTAAGCAAGTAATAAATATATAAACCGTACTGCAAAAAGTAAATAAATAAGTTAATTAATTATATATTAACTTTATTAGTTACAAACGTATTTAAAATAGTTTAGTTAACTATTTCTTTTATAAAAAAGTGATTTGTTAGCATAATAATTAAGCGCTTATTAAAATAAATTACAGTTTATAATTTTTTTACTGTTTATACTAAGCATGCTACTTTTAGCTTAAAAGGCTTATAACAGTTTTTATTTTTAAATAATAATTTATTTAAATATATTATTAGCAAAACGTTAAAGTAATATATATGCTTTTTTAATACCTAATTATATTTTTTTTTAATATAAAAAATTATTACGCTAAAACTTTTTTTGTATAAGCTATTTATTTAAAAAAATAGTTTTTATAACAAATTATAATAATGTATTATAGTTTTATTGTATATAGCGTTTTAAACTGCTTTAAAAAAAATAATTTTAGCTGCTATTAACGCATAATATATAGTTTAAACGTACGTTTTATGTTTGTTTAGCTTTTTTATTGTTTTTTAGCAAAAAAAGCTAACTTTTGTTTTTATAAAAGCTTTGCTAATTTAGCATAATATAAAATAAGATTATAAAAAAATTTTAAAGCGTTTATATATGTTTTAAGTGCTTTAAGCTAGCTTAAAAACTTTAGCTTTTAAAAAGCTTTAATGCAACTTTTAGTATTAGCTAAACTAACAGCGTTTATATAAAAACTTAGCAAATTTATAAATAAGTAGCTAATAAATAATTTAGTTGGTAATATAGCTATATTACGTTTTTAAAAAAGCTTAAATATTGTATACAAATGCTTTTTGTACTGCTTAACTGTTTTTAAAAAAATTATTATGTTATTAATAAAAGCTTAACAATAATTTTTGTAGTTGCAAAATAAGTTATTTATAAATTGCTATATATATATAAATATATTATAAAATCTTATTACTGCTATACAGTATTATTTTAAGCTATAAAAAAATATAATTATAAATCTGTTATAATAATCTAAGTGTATTAAAAACTAATAAAAAAAAAAAGTAATATTAATTATTATTATATAGTACTTATTGTATAATGCTACAATAATTTTTGTTTGCAAAAATAATAAGTAGCTATTAAATATTATTATTTTATTAATATTATATATATTAATAACTATTTAGCTTTTTTGCTTTATTGTTTTAAAAATTAAAAATATGCAGTTTAAAACGTTGTATTAAACAACAAATAAAAAATGCGTAAATAGCGTTAAGCTATTTATTTAGTTTATTTTTTTTTGTTTATATAACTTATTGTTTTAATTATTAAAAACTACTATGTTTTTACAGCTTAATAAATATATATAGCTGCATAGCTTATAATTTTAGTTTTGTTAACTTTTTATTAAAAAGATTTTTATTTGCTAGTTAAACAATATGTTTATTATGCTTTTATTTTTTTAAATATTAAAAAATTTAATAATTTTTTAAAACTTTTTAGCTAATAAAGCTTGCTTTATATAAATATAAATACCAGTTTTAATTATAATTTTAAAAAAGTTATATAGTTTTTTAATGCTTAAAGCTGATTAAACATTAAAAATTTTAAAACGTAATTCTTTTTTATATAACGTAAATTTAATATAACTAGTTTTGTTTGCTTTGTTAATTATTGCTTTTATTTAATTTGTAAGCAATATTTTTAAAATAAACGTAGCTAAGTGTTTAATAGCTAAATTAGCAATTTTATTAAAAGTTAACACGTTTTTAAGCAAGGTTAACTTTATAGCAATAGTAGTAGCTACAAAAGTTAAATTAAATTTATTATTTATGCTTACTATTAAAAGTAGTAGCTTATTAAATAAAAAAGCTTTTGTAAAGGTTATAGCTGTTTTAATACTTAAAGTTACACTTGTGCTTTAAGTTATTAATATACTGTTTATTACACTTGCTTTTATAAAAGCAGCAAAAAAAAAAGCCTTTAATACTTTTTTTAATAAAACATTAAAATGTTTAAAATTTTTGTTTTTGCAAATCTATTTTACTTTTATACTTTTGTTTATTATAACTTGTTTAAATAAATTGTTTTTTAATAGCACTACTTATAGCATTTTTATATTAACTAAAGTATTTATAGTTGCTAAAATACTTTTAACAGCTATAAAACAAAAGTTGCAGTTAGCTAGCAATAGCTTATAATCTATTTTTATAAAAGCAGATTTACCGCTTTTTAAACTAATTCTTTTTTATGTTATTATTTTTTATATACACTTATATTTTTAAGCTACTGCCTAAAATTTTATTTAAAAGTTTTTTAAAATAAAAAATATAATAATGCTTATATTAAAGTTAATATTTGTTTTATAAAAAATAAAAAAGTTGTTAACTAAAATTGCGTTAGCAAATAACTTATTAATTACAAATGCTTTTTTTTTAAACATTTATAAAGCTAAGTTGCTATTAGCGTTAATTTTTTTGTAATAAAATTTAAATATAGCTTTTTTTAAACATTTAACTTTTTTAAAGCCTAATTTTTTAGTTTAATAATTATATTTTTTAATAGTATGCTTTAACTAGCTAAAAACATTTTTTAATATATATAAGTTTTTTAATTTTAAGTTGTTATATATTTTTATGTTTTATTTAGTTTTAAATTTTTTGATTTTAAATTAAAAATATAAGTATTAAAAGTATTTAGAATTTTTTTTTATGTTATACGTTAATGCTGCTTTAGCTTTAAGCTTAGCATTTAATATTAGTTTTTTAGTTAGCTAAAGCTTTTTAAATTTCTTTTGCTTTTTTTTTTAGCAAAATATAATTGCTGCTTTTTATATAATACTTTTTAACGTTTGTAAGCATTACGCAATATGCTTAAACAGTTAATTGCAAAAAACAAACAATATATTATAATAACTACAAATTTTTTTATTAACGTTTAAAGAAAATTAAGTTAAAAAAATTATAAAGCTAATTAACTTTTTTAACTTTATTTTTAATTTATATGTTTATAAATAATTATTTTATATTAATTGCAATTTAAAAATGTTATAGTATTAATAACAAATAAAATTAAAATTAATTATATAATATATTTTAGCAATATAATAAGTTTGTTTATTTTTTAATAAATAATTGTTAAAGCAATAATTTGTATTAGTTATAAAATAAATATTTAATATGCAATTATCTTTTTTATTACAGCTAATATTTTAATAACAATTATTGTTACGGTTACAACTTAAATTGCGCTTATTAAAATTATGTTAATAGCTGCTTCGTTAATAATCTTTATTTTAATTATTATATTTGTTGCAGCTATTGTTTTTTTAAAAGTAGTTAGTTAATTTATTATAGCTACTATATTTATTATTGCTATAATTATTATTGCTTAAACAATTGTTTAAAAAATAGTATAAACTGTATAAAAAGCAGTAAGTATTACTTGTTTTTTAGTATTAATTATTATGTTGCTAATAGTTTTAATTGTTTTAATTGTTTTAATAATAGTTAAATAACTAGCTTTTAAACTAATTATATTAATTGCTATAATAACTTTTATAATTATTTTAATTATTATTTTAATATTTGCGTTGCAAAAAACTAAATTGTTTTAAAAATTATATAAAGCAAATAAATAAAAATATGTTTAAATGCTTTGTTATTAACTTGTTATTTAAATATTTTTTAGCAAAATCCTATAAATTGCTTTAAATTTTTTTAATTTTGCGCATATATAATTTTAATAACTGTTTAAATTAAAATAGCTTTAAAAACTGTTTAACTTTTAGCTTTATGCTGTTTTAAATTTAGGTTATTATATTTTGTTAGTTTTTATTATTTTTATTAAAAATTTTTATAGCTTATATATACTTAAGTTTTTTTTTGTATATATTAAAGCATAGCATGCTTGTTTTAATAAATGTTATACAGTATAAGCTTTTTTTGCTTAAAACGCTTTATAGCTATATTAATATTTATTATAAAACGCTTTTTAAATGCTTTTATTATTTTTTATAAGCTATTAGCATTTATTATCGCTTTTTTTGTTAAAATAACTTTGTTGTTTTATTATAATAAAGCAAGGCTTGTTAATAAAATAAAAAACATTAAAATTATTTGTTTTTTATTTATATATTTTGTTTTTAAATTAGCTTTAAAAAAGTTTAAACAGTTAAAAAAAAAAGTATACGTTTATAAAAATAACGTTTTTTTTTTTAGTAATAACGCTTAAGTTATTTAAATTATTATACGCTAAATTAAAAGTTCTAATATTTTTATATTTAAGTTTACTAAATTTAGTATTATTAAATTTGCAATTTAAGTTAAAGCTATATTTAAAGCTTTTTTTGCAAAATTAATTATTATTATTATTTAATTTATTAAAGCTAAAACTATTACTAAAGCTAAAATTGTTTTTTTGCTAATTTTAAGCTGCTTTAATACTTTTGCTTTTGCTTTTACTTCGCTAGTTTTTCTGGTTTTATAAAAGTTGTTTATTTTATAATAACTATTAACTTTATAATTATAAGTTTTATACTTTTTTATTAAATAAAAAGTTAACGCTTTTTATAAAAAATATTTTTATATTTTTAAGCAAACGTATTGTTAAATTAAGCTTTTAGTTACGTTTATTTAATAATTTTATTTAGTTATGCAATAAAATGCTTAACATATTTATACTAGTATTTATATTAACAACTTTGTTGCTTATAACGTTAATAGCTTTTTTATGTTTTTTATTTTTATAATATAAATATTTTACTGTTTTAATATTAACTTTAAATTTTTTAAGTTAACTAAGTTAGCTAATGTTTGCTTTTATTATATTATTTTTTGCTTTTATTAATAAGCTAGTTTATAATTTAAATTTAGTTAAAAAGTTAAGCGAAAAAGCTTGTATAAAAAGGTTTAAAACGCTTTTAAATACTTTAAACATAGCTGCAACTATATAAAACCTGCTAAATGTTTGTTATATTTATTAAAAATAGTGCAAAGTAAACTATAAATAAAAAATAAAATAAAATAAAAAAATAATTTGCGCTAAACTAGCTAAAAAAAATATTTGTTATGTTTGTTAAAGCAAAATATAAAAATGTATTGCTAAACTTATTTTGCGCTAAAAGTTGCCTGCAAATAAAAGCTAATATGTTTATACGTTTGCATTACGTAATAATAAGCTAGCTAAAGCTTACACTTTTATTATTTAGCTAACAAAAGGTTATATTTGCATTAATAGTTTTAAACTAGCTTTTAATTATTTTAAACTTAACAAAAAATATAGTTAATGCTTAAAAATATTTTTAAAAAAAATGTTAATATTTAATAGTTTTTATAATAAAAAAAATAGGTTTGTAACAAAAATGCCTTGCAACAAAATAAAATAGTTTGGTTTAACGGACTAAAATAAAAATAAAATAGTTTTTATAACAAAACTTAAATAAAGGCACTAGTTTAATAAGTGTTTTTTAAAGTTTAAATAAAATGTATATATATTAAGTATAAAATATAAAAAAAAAGAAAAGCTAAGACTTTAAATTTTAAAGAAAGATCTAATTATAAATATGTGTGCCAGCTGCTTGGCAGCCGCCAGGCTGTTATAATAACTTAATGGCATAATGGCACACACGCCACAGCGCGTGGGGATACACCCCCTATGGGGTCGTATTAAGCAAACTAAATTCTTTAACTTAAAATTTAAATTCCTTTACAACTATTACTTATATACACTTAAAATATATATCATTCGAAAGCCTTTTTTTACACTATTTTTTTATATTATCCACTATGTTATCACTTAACTACCAGAAAATTCTCAAAGCTTAGGAAAATATAGTTGCTTAAGCTATTGCTTTAAAGTTTACGTAAGATAAAGCTATAAAAAACTAAAATCTTTTATACTGTAAAATGTAGAAGATGAACACTTTAATAACACCGGTAAACTTTTATTTTCCCTATTTTTCCTTAATTTTTTACAATTTTTTAATATATTAACTTTTATTTAAAAGTTTATTAAAACCTTAAATTTACTGTAAACTTTGTTTTTTTTTTTCAACCTTTATTTTTATTTTATTTACAAATTTAACAACCTATGCTTGAATTTATGGCCGAGCCGTATTTAGTACGTATTTTTTTTTTTTAATCATTTTTTAATAATATTTTCGATTTTTTTAATATTTATTTTTAGCTTTACAATCCTGTTCTTTTTAAGCTATATCGAGGTAATTTTACATTTGATAAATAGTTAACAAACTTACCAAATATAAATCCGGTAAGCTTTTTACTTATTTATTTAATTTAATTTTTTATTAATTTTTTAGTTAAAAAATCTTTAAAGTTTTCAACTTGAAAATCTAAACATTGTAAATAAAACTATATTTAATTTACCAAGCCCTTTAAATATATTATCTAATATATTACAACTTATAACATTAAAACTAAAAGTAAGTAAAGTTTTATTATTAAACAAAATTTTAATTTATAAATTAACGCATCTCCCACTTGGATTGGCCACTTGTCTTGGCAGTATACTGTAATAAGAAATAGCTTACAAGGGTACTTCCACCTACCTTTAAGTAACTCTACCAGAATTAGTCCTATAAACTTATAATTAGTATATTTGGATTTCTTGCTCTATAAAAAATTCAATGGTATTTTTTATAATTTTATAGCTATTTTATTTGTTAATGCATTTAAAGTATTTAAAAATACAGGGATTATTTTAGCGTGGTTTTTTATACAGCTATAAATAAAATAGCTATAAAATTATAAAAAAATACTATTAGATTCGTTATAAAGTAAGGAATCCAAATATACCAATTATTAGTTTATAGGACTAATTCTGGTAAAGTTATTTAAAGGTAAGTAAAAAGTAGGTAAAAGTACCCCTGCTATATAAAATACGCTACAGGGTACTGCCAAGCAAAAGTGGCCAATCCAAGTGGGAGATGCGTTATATATTAATATATAAATATTTAGAAAAAAACATGTAATTTTTGTAATAAATTTATTAAAACTAACCATAAGTATAATTGTCATTTAAGCTGGGCTAAAAAAAAGAAAAAATGTTAAAAAACCTTGTAAAAATAATATAATAATCATTATTTTCATAGTTTTTCGTTTTTTCTTTATTAAAATCATTAAGTATTCCTTAGTATTAAGTATTGTTAAACGCAGAAAAAATTCGCAAAAAATAAGCTTTTTAATTAATTAAAAAGTTATAAACAATTAATATATTTAACCTATAGTATAAAGTAAGCTTTTTTATGTATTATGTATATTATGTTATGTTAATATAATAATTAATAACTTTTTTATTACTAAAAATAATTTAGCGTTTTATATACCATTAAAAAAAGAAAAAAATTGCAAACATTATTAAAAAATAAAAAAAATGTTTATTTATTAACTACATATTATAAATTTAATATATAAAAATATTTAAAATATAATTAATTTAAACTTAATAAATCTTTTGTTTTTTTTTAATGTTTAATATAGTATTAAATAAAAAAAAACCTAAAAAAAAATAAAAAAAATATTATATATATAATTTAGTTTAAAAAAACGATATAAAATAAAAAATAAATATTAAACTTATTCGGTTTTATTAATTTCTTTTTCTTTGTTAAATTTAATAGCCTTTTTTAATTTTTTAATATTATTAAAATTTTAACTTCTTAATAAAATTAAATGTTTAACTATTTTAAGTTGTAACTAGTTTTAAAACTTAGTAATAATATTACTTGTTATTAAAAAAACTTTTTTAACAAACAAAAAAGTAGCTGGAATTGCTAAATATTGTTAACTTAAAAGGCTTAAAATTTTATATTTTTAGCTATTTGTTTTCCAATAATTTAAAGGGTAGGTCTATATTTTCTTTAATTTTAAAAACTTTTAAAATATAAAAATATTTCGTCCGTTAAAGTAGAATTTTGGTTAATAAATAATTCGTTTTCGGAATCAGAATTATTATTATTATTTTCTAAAGTGCCATAACGCATCCCCCAATTGACTTGGCCACCCAATTGAATGGGCCACCCCCCTGCTATGTACCATTATATAATATTATATATAAACCTTTAAATAACTTTACTAATAAAAATCGTAAAAATATAAAGATAACACCATTAAATTCGTAATTAAATAAGGAATCCAAATATATTAGTCTTTTTATTATATTTATATTATAACAGTTTTAAAAAATAGAAAAGATTTAAAAGATTATT
>MU377449.1:0-15163 GCA_022495195.1 Xylaria digitata
AGCAGCTAAAATTATATTTGCGTTAAATATTTAAAAAACAAATAAAACATTTTTTTTAAACTTTAAACTATTATTTTAATTTTAAATTTTAAAAATATTTATTATTATATTAAAAATTAAACAGTAATTAACTTTTATTAAAACTAAAATTAAAAATTATTTTTTAAGCTTGTTAATTAAAATTTTAAATTTTATTAATTTAATTATAAAAGTTATATAAAAATTAATATATAAAAATGCTTTTTTATAACAAAAAAACAAAAAGCTTTGCAAAACTAATTATATTTTAAACAAACGTTGCAAAATTAAAAACAATATAAATAAGTTAAAAATATTATAACATTTATAATAAACTTAAACATAATGCATAAATTTGTTAAATAAAAATAAAAACATTTAATAAAAAAAATTATAATTAATTTAATTAATTTGTATATATTATAGTTAAGTTATTTAAGTTAACGCATAAAAAATGCTAAAAAGTGCGTTATTAACTTATAGTATGTTATTAATTTATAAGTAACGTTAACGCATTTTTTATTTAAATTAGCTATTTTTTTAAACTTTTATATACGCATTTAAAAATAATTTAATAATAACATATATAATTAATTTAAACTATTTAAAATTTATTTTGTTAAACGTTTTTATATTGTTTTAACAAGTTTATATATTATAGCTAAATTTGCTACAAGCTTTATAGCATTAAGCGTATGTTTTTTTTTTTTATATAACCATTAATTTAATAGTTTTTACAATTTTTTTGCTTAATTACGTTTTTAAAAGCTTATAAATTTTTTTTTTTTATATAATAAAAAATTTTTTATTTTATAATTAAGTTTTTTTTTGTATAACAACGTTAGTTAAGCTAATAATTTGGTTTATAAAAAATTGCAATTTTTTTTTTAATAACGCAAAATAATGTATAATATTAGTTATACTATATATAATTTAGCTTATACTTTTAATAATAAATATTAAAAAGCTATTTTAATATTATATAATTTTTAATTTAATATATTAAAATAAAAATTAAGTTTTAGTTAAATTGTTAGTAAACAAATAAAGCTAAAAATAAAAGCTTAATTTAAAAAGTAATTAAACAATAATTTAGCTAGTTAATAACATATTTTAAGTTATATAGCTTTAATTTTGCTTTTTTAAAACTTTTTTATATATTATTTAAAATTATAAACTTAAAAAACGCGCAAAAAAAACGCGTTAAAAAAATCTTTTTTTTTAATATAAATAATATACGCTTATATTAAATGCTTAATTTATTTACTGTATAACTGTTTTAAAAAACTAAAACATTTAATATTTAAAAGCTAAAGCTTATAAAAAAAGTAAAAAAGCATATAAAAAGTTATAATTTTATTATTTTTGCAATATTGTTAAAATTAATAAAATAATAGCTTTTATATTTATTAAAAATAAATAAACAATAAACTTTTTTTATATAACTTTTTATATATAAATTAAAATATTTAATTTAATTTAACGCATCTCCCACTTGAACGGGTCACCTAATTAACCGGGTCACCCCGAAATACATACAAAAAACGTTTATGCGCTTTTAAATAAATCAACCAATTTTGATCGTACGGACTAATAATTAGTGTTTTTGGAATCCTTATTTAATAAGGAATTTAAAAGTATTTTTGTTTACTTTCTAGCTATTTTACTAAGGCGTATAGCTTCGAAAACAGAAAAGTGGATCCATATTTACACTTAACTTGCCGAATAAAATAGCTATAAAATTTAAAAAAAAAAAAAAAAAAAAAAAAGAAAAAAAAGAAAATAGATTTGGATTTGTTATTTAATAAGGATTTTAAAAATACTAATTATTAGTCCGTACAATCAAAATTGGTTGATTTATTTAAAAGCGCACGGACGTTTTTTGTATGTATTTCGGGGTGACCCGGTCAATTGGGTGACCCGTTCAAGTGGGAGATACGTTACGCTTTATTTATTTATTGTTTAACTATTTTTTATAGTTTTAACTTTTTAATTGCTAAATAAATTAATACTTTTATATTAAAATAATAAATAGTTTTGCTTTACTAAAATAATATAAAGTAAAATAATATAATTATATGTTAGCAATAGCTATTATGTAAATAAATAGCACTGTATAAACTATAAAAACTAGAATTATTAACCTATTGTAAGTGTAGCCTACAATAAAAACTAGTTGCTAAAGTTAAAGTAGATCCCGTACTGCGCACACCCACTTTTAGTAAACAAAATACTTTTATTTTCTAAACTTACTACTTTTTTTTTATAGTTAGCTACGCAAATTAAAAAATATAATATTATTTTATTAATATTATAACAATTAGTTTTATATAGTAGCTAACAAGTTGTTAAAATTAATTTGCATTTAAAAAGCATTTTTAATTAAACTAGTTGTTTATATAGTTTATAAGTTGTTTAGCGTTTAAATGTTTTAAGTTAACATAAATATATACTGTTAATTAAATAAAAAGTTATTGTAATAAACTGTTAGTAAAATATAATAAGCTATTTATTTAAAAAAATTATACGTTTAAATTATTTTTTAAACAAAATGTTTTAAAACTAAGTTAATGCTTAGTTAATATTAAAAACTAAAAAAAAAAATTTAGTTTGTTTATAAAAAGCTGTAAACTAAAGTTAAAAAAAATTTAATTATAAAGTTTTTTAAAAAAAAATATAAAACTTGATTATATAATTAAAATGTTTAATTTGCAAAAACAGTATAAAAAAGCTATTGCTGTTTTAAAAGCTAAGTATTAATTACAGCTTAACTATTATAAAAAGCAAATAATAGCTTATTTTAAAAAAACTTTTAAAGCATAAATAGCTATGCTTTTATTAAAAAGTAGCAAAACTGTAAAAATAATTAGTTAGCGCAAAAAGCAATGCTATAGTTATATATTATAAACTTTTTTTTTTTTGTTAAAAACGTTTTTTAAGTTTAATTATATTATAAAAAGCAATATTTTAAAAAAAGCTTTATATAAAATTAAAAGCGCTTTTTTAAGCGTAAAAAAATTAAAAAATTGTTTATTAGCTTTAAATTAAGCTATAATAATAAAACAATGTTTGCTAATTTATTAAAAAAAGTATTAATTATAATTTTAAAGTTTAGTTTTAAGCTTTTAAACTTATTTAATTTGTTTAATTTTAGTTTTAATAATAATATTAAACGTTAAATTTAAAAAATAAAAAAAAAGCTTTATGCTTTTAAAAAAAAACGTAATAATAAAAAGTTTAAAAAAGCTTAATTTATTATAAATCTTAAATAATAACAATTAAAAATTTTTTTTAATAAGCAAAACTATTTTTTAAGTTTAAAAAACTAGCTAATATATTAACAAAATTTAAACTTATTTTCAAAAGCAATAAGTTATACTATTAGCTTAACCTATAACATAAGCTAGTTTTGCACACAAGCAAGTTTCGCACTTTTTTTGGGGTACCCTGTAAGCCAATTTTTTATACAAAAGTACTTACTCCGCTTTTTAATAACTCCGCGAAAAAAAGTTGTACAACAAAATAATTAGTATTATTAGATTCGTAATAAAATAGCAAATCTAATAATATTTTCTTTTATTTTCTAGCTATTTTATTTAAAGCGTTATTAAAAACTACGCTAAAATAATCCCTGCAAATTTGTTTTTTGAAGCTATACGCCTAAATAAAATAGCTAGAAAATAAAAGAAAATATTATTAGATTTGCTATTTTATTATAAATCTAATAATACTAATTATTTTGTTGTACAACCTTTTTTCGCGGAGTTATTAAAAAGCGGAGTAAGTACTTTTGTATAGAAAATTAGCTTACAAGGTACTCTAAAAAAAGTGCAAAACTTGCTTGTATGCAAAACTAGCTTGTGTTATAGGTTATTTATTAATAATTATAACAAACTTATGTTAATATAAATAGTTATTAATACTTATAAAGCTATACTTTTTAACTTAATAAAAAGTGTTAAAAAAAGTAATAAAATATTAAAAATTTTTAGTACTATATATAATATAAATAGCTAAATTTACTAAAAGAATTTATAAAAAAAATTTATTAATTATAAATATAATAGCAAAAATTTTATTATGTTTATATTTAGGTAAATAAGCTTGTTATGCTAATATAAAACTAATAACAAAAAAATTTTAAACAATTAAAAATAAAGCTATTAGTTAGCATTATATTATTATAAAAGTTATAAAAATATATAAATACTTTTTTTAAAACTTTATTAACAAGTTTTATAGCGATTTTTAAAAAAAAGTTAGAAAAAAGTTTTTTAATAATAAGAAGTTTGCTTATTATATTTTTAAAAAATTTTAATGCAGCTAAAAAAATTAAAATATATATAGCAGTTATAAAAACTATACAAATTGCAAAAGTTATAAGCATAATAATAACAATAATAAAAAAAGCAAAAATAAAAATTAAAACAAAAAAAAAAGCCTAAAGTATTATAATTATAATAATTAAAGTTATATTGCTAAAAATTGTTTTAATAAAAAAAATAGTAATTAATTTACTTAGTATTAAACTAATGTTTTTAAAACGCTAATTAAAACTTAAAGCTTTTTTATTAAATTAAATAATATTTTTATTTATTTAGTTATTATAAACTTTATAAATTTTGTTAAACTTATAAAGTTTTATAACTAAGTTATTGCTAAAAAAAGTATTGCTTAAGCTTTTATTTAAAAAGCAAAAAATATTTTAAGCGTTTATATAATTTTAAATACGTTTTAAGTAATAAAATTATACAAAAAGCTTTTATTTAATACTAAATTAAACGTTAAAATTAAAAACAAAAAAATAAAATTTGTTAAAAGCATTTTTATTAATTTAAAAGTTAAAAGCAAAGCTTTTACTATTTTTATTAAAAGTAATGTTATAATTATAAAAAAAGTTAAAACTATTAAATGTAATTTACGTTTATTTAAAAAAGCGTTAATAAAGTTAACTATTAAATATATTTTTTTTATTTTAGCATTTTTTAAAAAAATTATGTTAAAAAAGCGGTTTTATTATAGCAAAAGCTATTTTAACAAATATATTTTTTACAATTGTATAAATTATAAAGTTATAAAAATTAACGTATATAAACAAAGTTTTTTTTTATAAGTTTATAGCAAAAAAAAGCTAGCTTTTATAAAGCAAAAGCAATAAAAATATGCGCTAAAAATAATTTGTAAAGCTATAAAACTAAAAAAACTAATATTAGCTATAATAATAAATAGTTAAGTGTATATAATTAAAAAGCTTAAAAACAAGCTTTTTTTTTAACATTATAAGCTATATTATTTTAGCATTAAATGTTTTATTTAAATTATTTGTATAACTATAAAAATAGATTTAAATTTTAAAAAAGTTAAATATTTTTTTTGTTTTGCTTATAATTAAACAAAATCTTAAAAACTTATTTTAAAAAAGTTAATTAAAAAAGTAAAATACTTAAAAAAAATAATATAAATAAATTTAAAAGCTATAAATATTATTTGTTATTTATTAATAATAATAGCAAATATTATATATTTATAACGTATAAAACTAAAAATAATGTTAAACAAACTATAATAAATTATTTTATTAAAATAAATAAAAGCTTAAAAAACTTAGTTTTTTAGCTAAAAAATATTATATGTAAACATATATACGCTGTTAAAATAAATAATAGTTAAAAGTTTAGTATAAAAAATCTAAAAAAGTTTTGTTATAAATATATAATTTAGTTAATTTTATTTTTTTTAATAAATTAGTATTAAAATAATATAACGTAGTTTATAAACAAGTTATTTATTTAAATAAGTTGTTTACTTTTTTATTTAACGTATATATTACTATTTTGTTACGTAATAATTTTTTAACAACTTAATATTAAAGTTAAATTAAAAAGCAAAAATTGTTTTAGCTTTTTAAGCTATTTAATTATTTAAAAAAATTTTAGTTTAACGCGCTTATAAAATTTATAATATTTTTTGTATAATATTATATAACAAAATAAATAAACAAACTATTAAAACTAAAGCACCTGCTAATTTATATGTTTTTAGCTTTTATAATATTAAAAATATAGCTAATTTTTTTTTAAAAGTTACGTAGCGCTACTGCTATTAGCAAGCTTTAAACAAACAATTTTGTTAAACGTTACTTAAAGCTTAAATAGCGTTATATATATAAATATAACTTTTAAAAAGCTTTATATAAAAATTTTAAAACAATAAACGCGTAGTTTAAACGTTTTATATATATAAAACTTTAATAAAACTAAGTTTATAATAAACGTTATTTTTTTAATTATAATAATTATACGTGCTAATTAACGTAAAAAACGTAAAATAATGCAGCTTAATAATAAAAAATAAGCAACAGCAGTTAATTATATTAATTTAGCTAAAAAATTTATTTTGCTGCTTATTATTTTTTAAAAAGCTTACTACTTTTAACAGTAATATAAAAATATCGACTTTTTATACAATTAAATGTTTATAACTAGTTTTAATAAATAAACTAAAAATAAAATTGCGTTAAAATAAGTAAAGCATTTTAATATATATATTACATTGTTATTAATAAGCAAATAATGTTTATTAATATTAAATTAGCATAAAAGCTACGTTTTAGCTAAATTTAAATAATATTATAAAAAACATAATATTATAACTATTTTTTTTATTTTTGCATTTGTTTTATTTAATTTAGCTGCTTAATATTAAAATTTATAATATATTAAAAAAAATGTATAGCTATTAAATATTAAAATTTATTAAGTTATATATTAATTATATTATTAAAACTAAATTTTTTATTACGTTTAAAAAAGCATTTTAAACAGCTTTTATAAAATTAAATATTTTAAAAAGCTTTAAAAAGTTAAAATTAATATTATATAACTTTTAAGCAATAATTTTAAAGCTAAATATGCAAATAAAAACTTTGTTGCTAATTTTAAAAGCTTTTAATTTTTTTACATTTTAGGTTTTTTAAACGCCAAAAACTTTAACAAAAATAATTATATAATTAATTTTTATAAAAAAACAAAATTTTAAATATTAAAAAAGCTTTTTAATTAAAATTTATATTGCTATTAACTAACTATTAAAAACAAATTAAATGTTAACGTATTAACTTATTTTTGCAAGCAAAAAAAAACGGTTATAAAATAAAAAAAGCTTTATTATAAAAAATGTACTAAATTATATTGCTTAAAAAAAAGTATAAAAATTAATATAAATAAAAAAGCTAAAAAATTATAATAATAATAAACTAAATACGCTGCGCTAATAACAATATAAACAATATAACAACGTTAATTATAATTTAAATATAAATTTAAAATTTAATTATAAAGTTATTAATAATTAAAAATAAAAAAGTAGTAAAAAAGTAAGCAACTTGTTTATAAACTACGTTAAACAGTTTATTAGTTTTATTTAATTTTAGCTGTTTTTATGTTTTTAAAGCAAAAGTATAAAAACTATTGCTTATATAATTAATTATATTAGTTAGTTTTTAATAAAAAGTTGTACTTTTTATAAAAAATTTATAAGCAGCTTATATTTAAGCAAAAACTATATGTTTAAAATAAGCTATTTATATATATTAAGCTTTTGTTATATAGCTTATATAAACAAATTTAAACAAATTGCTATAAAAAAATAAATGCTAAAAAAGTAAACATAACGTTTTTAAGCTATAAAAACATATATAATTATATAATGTAGCTAATTAATAGCAGCTATAAGTTATATACGCTATATGTTACGTTTTTTAAACATTTAAAAAATTTTATAATTAATTTTTTTAATTTTAAAAACATTATACAATTTTTATTACAAAAAATGTAATAATAACTATATTGTTAACATTAAAAAATAAAAAATAAAACAAAAATTAAAAACAAAAATAATAATATAGTTAATAAAAACGTTTTAAAAAAAAGCTAACATTATTATAAATATATGTTTGCAAAGCTTTTAATAACTATTTTAATATAGTTTATACGTTTTAAATAGCTTTTTATTAAAAAAAAAAATAAAGCTATTTATTTTTAATATGTTAATATTAAAAAAGCGCTAAAAAGTTTTAAACAAAAAAAGTAGCTTAAAGCAATTTTTATAAAAATTAAATATATTTTTAATAAAAACATGTTTAATTATATTAATTAAAACAAAGCTATATATAAACATTTTATAAACTTTATATAAGTATTAAAAAAAAAAAATTTTATAAATAAACTAAATAAATATAAAGCACAAATATATATTAAAAGCTTTATTTAAAAAAAAAAAAATTAATTATAAAAAAACTTTAATATTAATTATAAAAGCAGTTTTATAAAAATAAATTTTATTATAATGTATTTTAATAGCAAGCTTTGCTAACGTATATTTATAAAGCAATTTTAAGTATTTAAAAAGTATTTTAAAGCTTATGCTGCTAAAAAAAAAAAAAAAAAGCATTAATAGCTTATAAAAAAAATTATAAAATTAGTTAGTTTTGCATTTTTAATATTAAACAATATAATTTATTATAATAAAAATATTAATAAAGCTGTTGTTTTTTATGTTAATAATTTTTTATTATTTAGCAATAATTTTAAATATTTTAAACTAGTAGCTAAAAATATAAAAAAAATTGTAGCTACAAATAATTTAAGCTATATAAACTAGTTTTTAAACATAAAAATTGTTAAAAATTTGTTTATAAGTAATATAATACTAAATTAATTTTAATATATAAATAAGTTATTAAAATTAGTTAAAATAAATAAATTATATAAATATATTATTTTAATAAATTATAAAAAAACAGCATACGCAGTTAAACAAAAAAGCAATTTAGCTTTTAATAAAAAAGTGTTTAAATATATATTACTGTTAAAAAAGCTAGGTTTTTTTAGCTTAAATTATAAAACTAAATATAAACTTTACTGTTTTTATATAAGCAAAGTTTATAAGCATTTTTTTTAAAAATTATTTAAACAGTATAAAAAAATTAGCAAAATATATAAAAAGCTATAAAAAAATTATTAATATTATATATATAATTAATTAAAATTGTTTAAAATAATAAACGCCATTTTGTTTTTTTAATTTAAAAAATAGCAAGTTAATTATTAGCTATAACGTATTCCACAAGCTAGTTTTGCACACAAGCAAGTTTTGCACTTTTCTTGGCGTACCTTGTAGGCCACTTTATATGCAGGGGTATTTATTTTACTTTATTATGTGACGTATGGACTATTACTAAACTGTTATATCGATAAGGAACGTACAGATTACAACTTATAAAGTAGTAATTATATTATATTTAATTCTAAAAGATCGCAAGCTTTGCTGTCTTTTTTTCTTTTTTTTTTTTTAGCTTAGAATTTTAGTTTATAGCATTAATACAATATTATAAAGCATTTTATACAATTATAATACTATTTTAAGCTTTTTTATTTTTGCTATTAAGCATAAACTAAATACGAAACTTTATTTTTTGCTGTTGTAAGCAAAACATAAAAACATTACTTTTTTTTTTTGGTTAGCACGCAACTACTAAAAAACAAGTGCAACTATTTAACATAATTACATGCTACTCTAAAAAACTTTTTTAGTGCTTATTACAAACTTAAAAAAATTTGCAAAACTGTAATTATATATAACGCTAAAAAGTATGTTATTAAAAAACCTGACTATTAATATACTGATTTAGTTAATTAAAAAAAAAAAAAAACAAAAAACAAAGGCTTTTTTAAACGCTTTTAAACTAAAAAAAAAATAAATAACATTTACGCTAAAAACTATAGCTAAAAACAATTAAAATAAAATTTAGCGTTTTTATTAATTAATTAAGCAGTTGTAAGCTTAAATTTAGTATTAAGCTAATATGTTTTTACTAAGTAAACAATAGCGTAAAAGTATTAAAAACAGCGCTTTTAACAGCATTAGCTTTAAATTTGTAAGCATAGCTGCATAAAAAATGTTTAAACTTATTAGCTACTTAATTAATACAGCTAGCAAAAACTATAAAAAAAAAGCGAAAATTTAAAAAGCAAACCTAAATAAGTTTATAAGCAACAAAAACTTTTTTAATAATTAGCTTAAAAAATTAGCTAACAAGTTAAAAAAAGACTTTACTATTTTTTATATTAAATAAAGCTGCATGCGCTATATAATATTTTTATTAAAAAAAAACGCTAAAAAATTTATTAAAACTTGATTTTGCTTTATTAAGCGTTTATTTAATAAATTTGCTAAATTAATTCAAACTTTAAAAACAGCTTATTATAATTTAAATTAAGCTGCTTTAGTTTATAAAAAAACTAAAGATTTTTTGTTTTAAGCTTAATAAAAATAGCAATATTTATTAATTTATTTTTTAGTTTAATAGCTTTGTTTAAAAGTTCAAGCTGCTTAAAAGTAAATAGTTTTAAATTTTTTAAAGCTATATTAATATAAACTTAAGCAGCAAAATTTTTAAAGCTAATATTAATTTAAACATAATTTATAAACGTTTTTGCAATAAAGTAGCTAAAGCTATATTTAATTACGAATATATTTTTTAGCAACACTAAAAAATTAGCGCTAACTGTAAAATTAAAGCTAAAGCTAGCAACTTAGCTGTAAAAACTTTGTAGCAAGCGTTTAATAAACTTAATTTTATTAAAACAGCTAGCTAATTTAAATAAGCGCTAACTAATAAAAAAAAAAAAGTTTATTAAAATAATAATATATGCTTTAAATGCAGTAAGCTAAAACATAAAATAGCTAACTGTTTTAAAAAGTAAGCAAATATAAACAAAGTTTAGCTAGCTAAAAAAAAAGCAAATAACAATTTATTTAGTTTAAATAACTTAAAAAACTAATAAAACTATTAAAAGTTTTTTTAATAGTTTTATTTTTTTTATTAGCTAAAGTAAGTAGCTAAAAAAAATTAATATTATTTAATTAAAAAATATAACTATAAGTAAATAACTTTAAAATAAAAACTATTGCGCTATATAATATTAAAGTATAAACAAATTTATTAATAAGCAAAAAATTAGTTAAACAAGTTAAACAATAACTTAATATATAAATAATTTATTTAAACTAATTAATACTTTTGTTTAACTATTATAAAAAAATTGCAAGCTTAATAAAAAAGCATTTAATAGCTATTTTAAAAATTAATAGCTGCTATTTTAAAAACTAAATGTTTTAAATAACAAATATAAGTTATAAGGTTATAATTAGCATAAATTAGTTTGCTAAATATAACCTTTTTTTAAATTATAAAAAATAACGTTTAATATAATTTAAAAATTAATTTGCATTAGCAAAATACTTTTTAGTTATTTAAATTTAACTATTAAGCAAAGCTAAACGCTAAATCGATTTTAGCGTTTAATAAAACGCAAACTAATAAAATTAGGCTTTAAAAAAAAAGTATTATATACTTTAAAAAGCAAAAAAAAAAAAGTTAGCTGCCGCTATAATAAGCGTAAAAAAAATAAAAAACTAAGTTATAATTTAAAAAATTATAAAGCAAATTAAAAATAATTTAAACTGTTAACAATAAGCTAAGCTAGCGCTAAAAATGCTAACTAAACTAATATTTATTAAGTTTATAAAATTATTTAAAAACAAAAAAACTATAAATATAAAAGCGGTTAAGCTTTAGAAAACGTATAATAAAAAGTGTATACTATTTTTTATAAACAAAAATTCTAAGCATATAGCTTTAATTTAACGTTTTTTTTTAAAACTATTAGCATATTTAAAAAGTTTTTTTTTAAAAAAAAAAAAGCAGACATTCTACTTTTATTATAATTAAAACATAATATAGTTTTTAAATTTAATAAAAAAATACAAAATAATAAGCTTTTAAAATATTAAACTTTAATTTAGTATTTATTTTTAAAAAAAAAAGTAATAAATTAGCTGCTAAAAATAAATTTTATTAAACTAGCTATAAAAGTAAACGCAGCGCTAGTTTTATTTGCTTTTAAGCCGCATTTGCAAAAGCAAAAGTTTTATATTAATTACTACTAACAAAATTAATACTTAAAAAATAAAATAGTTTTAGCTTTAGATTTAAACAGTATTATTTATAACTGCTAAAATATAAAATAATATTTTAAACTTAACGTTATTAAAGCTTTTTATTAGCTACGCATGTTAATTAACTTTTAATATTTTATAGCTTTTTATATTTAACAAAAAGTTTTTTAATAAAAAGTTTTTTTTTTTAGCTTTAAAATAAGCCTAGCTTAATAATAATTTTTTATTAATATTTAATTATAAAAACTATTAAATAAATTTGTTAATATATATGCTAATAATATATTAATATATTTAAAACTAAAAAAAAAGCATTAAAAGTAATGCAAAAAAGTTATTTATTGTTTATATAAAGTTTAATTATAAAAAAATATTAAAAAATTTTAATTTAACGTTATTATAATAAATTACTTAAGCATTATTATAAAAGCTAAAATTAATATTTAAATTAATTTAGCAAAAATTAAAGCTATTATAAACTAAAAATTTAAAAACTTTAATAAAGTTAAAGCAGTTTAATTTTTTTTAAAACTATATAACTTTATTTGCATGTTTATTTATTATGCTAACAATATTATAAAACTATTAAACTAGTTATTTAAAAAAAACGCTTTGTTTAAAAAAAGCTTAAAACAAAAAAACGCTTTTAAAATTATAAAGCAATTAGTATGCTAAGCATTAATATTAGCATTTTTTTGTTTAAAGCAACTTATTTAAATAAAAACTAACGTATTAAAAAATGTTATTAATAAAATTATTTAATAGCAATAAAAAAACAAAAAATAAAAACTTATAAAATACTTTTTTAAAACGATAACTGTATTAAAAAAAGCTTATTTTATATAAAATAAAAAAATGTTAGCTATAATATAAACTTTAAAGCATTATTGCTTAAAGCTTTTAAAATAAAAATTTTTTATTATTATAAATTATTAAGCTTTTTTATATTTTTTAATTAAACGTATGCTTTTAATACGCTAAATTTAATAAGCTAACTTTTTAACAAACTTTAATATTACTTTTTAATATAAACCTAAAAAAAAAAACGTAGTAGCTAATGCCTTATTTAAAAAAACAGCTAAATTATTTATAATAAAAGCATAAAAAGCTAAAAAACGCACTTTAATTATAATTAAACTTTAAGCTATAAAAAAATTAATAGCTGCTATAAAAAATAACAAAATGGCATTTAAAAAAGCTAAACTAATAAAACTAATTAAAAAAAAAAACGAAGCTTAAAAGTTAAGCTATAAAAATTATTGGCTATAAGTGCTTAAAACTATTTTAAATAATATTATTTTTTTATAAACAGCTTTAATTAAAAAGTTATATTATTTTAAAATTATTGCTTATTTAAGCTAAAATAAAACAATTAAAACAATTGAGCAAGATTTTTATTAGCTTTATTTAAAGTAAAATGTTAAAAAATATATATATAATTGTTATAACTGTTAAAAAAACAAAATATTTTAAAACAAAATATTTAAGCTACTATATTTAATATTTATATTGCAAGCAATATAAAAACAAATAGTAATAAATAAAAAAAACATATTAAAAAATTGTTAAAGCTATAATTACGTTTAAATTTTTGTAAACAAGTTTAGCTATTTGTTAGCTATATTTTTAAGTAAAAAATTTAATACAGTAAAAACAGTAATAATATAATACTATTATTTTTTATATTAATTTTTTAGTATATTAAACTGCTAGCTATTAAATAACGCAAAGCTTTTTATATTAAATTTTATAAAAAAAATTAATAAGTTAACTAAAATAAAATATTGCAATAGTAGCGCTTACTACTTTTAAATATAAAAAGCAATTAAGTTTATTAATTAAAAACTTAATTAACAACTATAATTTTATATTAACAAATATTAAAATAATTAAAGCTTTTATTTATTAACGTTAAATTTTGCTTATAACTTATTATAGCATTTATTACTAAATATAGCTTTTTTAAAAATAGCTTTAAGAATTAATATATATAATTTACTATTAATAAAACTTTTAAACAAAAAAACTAGCACGCTGCTGCAAAAGCTAGCACTAAAATTAATAAAACAAATATAAAAAGTTTAAAAAATAGCATACATATTAGCAAAAGCAGCTTAAAAACAACAGAAATTATAAGCTAACAAAAAGCGTAAACTAGTTAACTTTAAAATAAAAAACAAAGTATTTTTTAAAAAAAAAAGGTTTTTTATATAAGCATTAATTATTTAGCTAAACTTATAATTTATAAAACTATTTAAAATTTTAAAAAAACAAAGCTATAGCTACGTTTTAAACTTATTTTTATTATACAAAATAAAAAACTTATTTTATGCTAACTAACTATAAAAAGCAAATAATAACTTATTATTATAACAGATTTAAACATTTTTAAAACTTAAAAATATTAACAAAAAATTTAAGTACAAAATAAATAAAGTAAAAAAATTACGTTTGCACAAAAAATATTATATATTATAATATTAAGTTTTTTAATAAAAATATAATTTTAATAATATATAATACTTAGTAAAAAACTTTAAAAATATATTTGCTGCATTTAAACAATTTTATAAGCTATATTTTAAAGCTTTAAAGCTATTAATTAAACTAAAAAAATAAATGTGTGTAGCTGCTGCAAATAAATACGCAAAAAATTACCCGGATAATAATATAGCTAAAAAGTTAGAAAAAGCTATAATAATTAAACGCTATACTTAGCATTAATATAAATTAAAATCTGTATTTTTGTTTTAATAAGGAAATATAATGCATAAACTACTATTAAACTGTTATATTAATAAAAAACGCATAGACCACAACCTACAAAGTAGTAATTGTATTATATTTAATTCTGAAAGATCGCAAGCTTTGCTGTTCTTTTTTCTTTTTTTTTCTTTAGCTTAAAATCTTAGTTTATAGTATTAATACAATGTTGTAAAGCATTTTATACAATCGTGATATATTATAACTTCGCAAAAAAAGGTTGTACAATAAAATAATTAGTACTATTAGATTCGTAATGAAATAATAAATCTAATAGTATTTTTATTTATTTTCTAGCTATTTTATTTAAAGCGTTATTAAAAACTACGCTAAAATAATCCCTGCAAATTTGTTTTTTAAT
>MU377450.1:0-15125 GCA_022495195.1 Xylaria digitata
TTAATAGTGTTTTTACCTTATTTTTACGATTTTTCCTTAAAAAGGTATTAAAAGATTAATATAACAAATTTAAAAATAGTACGGAATTCGAAACTAATCCGGTCAATTGGGTAATCCGGTTAATTGGGGGATGCGTTATATATTTTTAAAATATTAATTATTTAACAACTAATTATGCTGCTATTATATAAAAAAATATATATAAAGTTTGCGTTATAAGCTATATAACGCAACTTAAAATTATTTATTTAGCGTATTATAACTATATATAATATTTTATATGCAACAACAAAATTGTTTAGCAAAAGCAATTATATTAAGCGTTAAACAAAAATTAATAGAACTTAAAAAGTAAACTATTATATAATATATAATAAATTTAGTTTTGCAATCGTTTTTGCTTTAGTTAAATAATATTAAAAATATAGCTAATTTTTTTTTGCATGCATATAATATAACTGCAGTTAATATTAACTAAACTTTAAACTTTATATAATAATAACTTATTTTTTGTATGCGTTTTAATTAAAAAATTAATTATTAGCAAATTTTTTGCAAAAATTTTAATATATATTAAAAATAGTTTAAGCTTATACAACTTATAATAACAAAATTTAAAATTATTAAAAAATATATTTATAACGTTAATAAAACTAGTTTTATAATAAGCAAAATATTGTTTAAAATAGTTATTATAACTTTTAATTAGCGCAAACAACTAAAAACTATATATTAAAGTAATTAAAAATAATTAGTTGTTATTTAAAATGTTAAATTATATAGTTATATAGTTTTATTATATATTATTTTAATAAAAAAATTTTTTTTTTATTATAATATAAAAATAGCAAATTATTGTTTAATTAAGGTATTATAACAATAAAAAACAGTTAAACAATAAATAAATAAAGTTTTAATTAGATTTAACATTTTAATAAACATATTGCACATTATATAAAAAGTATTTACTGCTTACTAATTTTTAATAGTTATAAAAGCTATTATTTTATTAAATTTAAATTATATGCTAAAAATTATAATATTATTACTTTTTATATGCTTTTTTATTTATTATATTGTTTTTAGCTTTTTAATATTAATTATTTTAATTTATTAAAACATATGTACGCAAAAAAAATTAATAAATTAGCATAAATGTATATTATATATATTAAAAAAAAAAATTTTTTTATAGCGTTTTATTAAGCGTATAAAGCATTTATAATTAAATTAAACATTTAAAAAAGTTTTTAAAGCATTAAATTAGTTTTATATAATTTAAATTATATAATTTTATAGCTTAAAATAAAATTATTAATTAAAATATTGCTTAAATTATTATTATTAGCTAAAAAACATTTATTTTTTTTAAAAATTATAAACTTTATATAATATTAAAAATATATAATTTTAAGCTAATTATATTAAAAAAAGGTTATATAACATTAAAATAGCTTGTTAAAAACTATTTTAAAAGCTGTTAACTAAGTTATAAAAAATATAATATTATTTATATATAAAGTTTAATTATTAAAAAAAAAAACATAATACTTTAAATAACAAACTATAAATTTAGCTAACACTGCTATATAAAAAATAAACGTATTTAAAATAAAAAGTTATTTATTATATAATAAAAACAAGATTTTAAAACTAAAAAAGCTGTTAAAATATATATAAATAGTTGTTATATAAAAGCTAATATAATATGCATACAAAAATATAAAACATATAGTAAGCTTAAATATAGCAGTTATTATATTTAACTTAATTAAACTTAATTTAACTTATTAATATAAGCTATTTAAACTAAATTAAAAATAGTTTAATATTTTATACTTTTTTATATAAAAAACTATAGCGCAGTTAAATAGCTTATTAATTGTTTGTAACATTATATTAAACTATTTAAAGGCTGCAAGTTTAAGTCGCAGTAAAAAAAGTGCGCTGCTTTTAATATTATTAGCAAAGCGCAGCCTGCTGCAAAATGTAGCAAGCGCGCAACCTTTGGCCTACTTATTTAAAGGTTGTTTAAAATAAATAACCTGTAAATGCAGAGTAATGTAGCAGTTATTATATTTAATTTAACTAAATTTAATTTAACTTGCTAATATAAGCTATTTAAACCAAACTAAAAACAGTTTAATATTTTGTACTTTTTTATATAAAAAACTATAGCGCAGTTAAGTAGCTTATTAACTGTTTATAATATTAAGCATAATATGCAAAATTATTAAAATGCTATAAAAACATTTAGCAATAATATATTTAATTAAATTTAATTAATTTAATATGTTATTGTTAAATTATTTAATTTATACGTATAAAAGTGTAAAAAAATGTTTTAATAGCTTATATTATACGTTATTTTGTTATATAATTATTTTATTTTATTTTATATTATTTTAATAAAACAAAATTAATATAATTAATAAGCAAGCATTATAAACAAACAAATATTATATTAAACTTTATTAATATAATTTTTATTTTAAATTTACATTTTTTTTATAATAATATAATGCTATATAAAAGCAATAAAAATTAAATAATTTTAGCTAGTTAAACTATAAATTTAATTTTAATTTTAAATATTAAAGCTGTTATTATTATTTATAAAATTAATTAAAATACTTTTTATTAACAATAATATAGTTAGCTTTTATAATATAATATTATGCTAAATTTATAATAATTTAATATAATATATTTCTTATTTAAATTAGCTATTTAATTAAATTGGCCACTTTTGCTTAGCAGTACTTTATAGTGTATTTTATATAGCAGAAATATTTTTACCTACTTTTACTTACTTTTAAATAATTTTATTAAGATTAGTTTTATAAACTAATAATTAGTATATTTAAATTTTTTATTTTATAACAAATTTAATAATATTTTTTATAATTTTATAGCTATTTTATTTATAACTATATAAAAAACTACGTTAAAATAATTTTTATATTTTTAAAACCTTAAATATTTTAACAAATAAAATAGCTATAAAATTATAAAAATTACTATTAAATTTGTTATAAAATAAAAAATCTAAATATATTAATTATTAGTTTATAAAACTAATTTTAGTAAAGTTATTTAAAAGTAAATAAAAATACCTTTGTAAGCTATTTTTTATTATAATATATTGTTAAAACAAGTGGCTAATCTAATTAAATGGCTAATCTAAGCAGAAAATGCGTTATATTAAACTTAAATATACGTTTATTTTTTTTTAAATTAAATAATATAAAAAATATAGCTAATTAATTATTTTGTAATTATAACGCGCTGCTTATTAGCAAGTAATAAGCTTTTAATTATAAATATAATTATTAAAAAGCTTAATACAAAAATTTAGGCGCGTTAAACGTATAATTTTAGCTTATATAAAATACAATTATTTAATATAATATTAATAAAGCAAATATTTATAACTTTAATAAAACGGGCTTTATAATAAGCGTTATTTTAACAACAATAATAATTATAAGCGCTTAAAATAGCTTAATAAAATAATTAAAAATAAGTAATAATAATTTAAAACGTTAATTTTTAAAAGTAAACAGTTTTATTATTTATTATTGTTGTTAATAAATATTATTTGTTTTTTAATATAAAAACATTTAATTATTAAAAAATTAACATATTATTGTTAACAATAATAGTTAAACAATAAATAAATAAATTTTAAATAAATTTAGCATTTTAATAAATATATTAAAAGCTATTTAATTAAAATTTATTGTTTTTTTATTTTTAATAGCTATAAAAGCAATTATTTAATTAAATTTAAATTTTATTACAAAAATAATAAAATTATTACTTTATATATGCTTTTTTATTTCTTTTATTTCTTTTAGCTTTTTAATATTGGTTGTTTTAATTTATTAAAGCAAGCGTATAGCTAGCAAATTAAAAATATAATGCATAAATATATTATTTATATTATTAAAGTTAACTTTTCTTTTGCTTTTTATACTGCTTTTTTAAAAGTTTTTATTTTTAAAAATATTTAAAGCGACTTTTAAAAAACTAGCTTTATACTTTCGAAATTAAGTGTTAAGTTATAAACTTTAACACTTTTTAAATTGGTTTTTAAACTATTTATATTATAAGTTTTAAAAATATTTAACAACTTAATTAAAACAATATTGCAAACTAAATATATTAAAAATTAAAATTTTTATTGTTAAAATAGCTTAACGCATCTTACAAGCTAGTTTTGCACACAAGCAAGTTTTGCACTTTTTTTAGAGTACTTTATAAGCCAATTTATATGCAGAAATACTTACTCCACTTTATTATAACTTTGCAAAAAAAAGGTGTATAAAAATAAACTTAGTATTATTAGATTCGCAATAAAATAACAAATCTAATAATATTTTCTTTTATTTTTTTAGCTATTTTATTTAAGCGTATAGCTTTAAAAAACAAATTTGTAAAGATTATTTTAACATAGTTTTTAATAACGCTTTAAATAAAATAGTTAAAAAATAAAGGAAAATATTATTAGATGTATTATTTTATTACAAATCTAATAATACTAATTATTTTGTTGTACAAATTTTTTTTGTAAAGTTATTAAAAAGTGGAGTAAATACTTTTGCATAAAAAATTAGCTTACAAGGTACGCTAAAAAAAGTGCGAAACTTGCTTGTGTGCAAAACTAGCTTGTAGGATGCGTTACTGTTTTTAATTTATTATTTAATTAATTAGCTTATAAAAAAGGTTAAAAAATTAATGTATTAAGCTGTATTATTTTAAATAAAAGTTTAAAAACTTTTGCAAAGTTAATTATATTTTAAATAAGCGTTATAAAGTTAAAAAAATATGTGTTTGCTAAAAAAAGTTACTTATTTTATAAAAAGGTTAAAATTTTATAACTTAAAAAAAAGTGTAAAAGCTAATACAAAAAAAAACAAACAAAACTTATGTTATTATTAAAAATGTTTAAGTAAAGCAATAACGTTATAAACAATATAATAATACTAATTATAATATACATACTTATAAAATTAATTTTAAGCATTATAGTTAAATTATTACAATAATAATTATATTGGTTTAGTTTAATATAGCGCTCGCTTGTTTATAATGCTTGCTTATTAATTACGTTATTTATTGTTTTAATATAAAAATATTGAATTATTAAACAATTAAAAAGTTAAAACTATAAAAAATAATTAAATAACAAATAAATAAAACTTAAATTAAGTAAAACATTTTAATTAACATATAAAAAGTTATACAAAATTTTTTTTTGCTTTTTTATTTTTAATAGCTATAAAAGCTACTGTTTAACTAAATTTAAATTATATTGTAAAAAAAACAACATTATTATTTTTTATTTGCTTTTTTATTTTTTTTATAAGTTTTAACTATTAAATATTAAATGTTTTAATTTTTTAAAACAGTTATATAATAAACAAATTAAACATTTTATATAAACATATATTATATATATTGAAAAAAATACTTAAAAAGTGCAACTATATATTAAAAATGTAAAAAAAAAAAAAGAATTTTATAAGTAAAGCCCACGGAACTCCTAAATATACTTTAAAGCTATAGCTGTTACTAAGTGCTAAGCTTGTTAAGCTTAATAAACACGCACAAAATATAAAAACTAAACATATGCTACTTTTATAACACAAGCCTTTTGCACACTTGTATTAAAATGCTAAAGCATAAAAAAAAAACTGTTGTTTTTAATAACTATTTATATATAAGTTTTATTATAAAACTTTTAACTTTTTTTTAAGCAATTTTTTTTTTGCTTTGCTTATTAGTTTTTTTATTTGGCAATTAATACACGGGCATAAAAAATTAATATATAAGCATAACCTTATATAAGCATAACTTTTTTCTGCTTTTTTATTAGCTTAAAAATTAATTGTTAACGTTGCTTTTTATTTTTTTATTTTTTTGCTATTTTTATTTTATTTTTATTATTATTTTTATATTATTATTTATATTATTTTTAACTTTTACAATATGTTTTTATTATATATTGTTTTAAAACTTTTTTTAATAACTAATATTATTTAATTATTTTTAAAAATATTTTTATATTATTAACAAAAGCGCGCTTAAGCTTTTATATTTAATAATTTATTATATTGTTAAAAGCGGCAGTAAGTTATATAAACAATTATTGCTAATATATTGTTTAAAATTTTAAACAAAATATTTAAAGCTTTATTTTAAGGCTTTAAAAAAATATTTTTAATTTTCGGTTTAAAGTATTAAGCTTTATTTAATTTTATTTATTATTATTTTAATTGCTTTTAGCTTATTATATAATTTATTTAACTTATGTTATTATTTTTATTTTATAAAACTATATTTTTTACGAATTTTTTAGCTTTTTTAATGCTTATACTTTTAATAATAATAGCGTTTTTAAAACTTTTTTTTGCTTTTTATTTATAAATTTTAAATACTGTTTTATACTGTTATAAATTTAAAAGCTTTTATAAACTATTATAACAGCTTTATAATAATTATATAATATATTTAAATAATTTTATTAGCTTTAAAATATAAATATAGCATATAACAACTTTTATATTTAAACTTAAAAAAAATTTAATAAATAAAAAAATATATTTTATAACTTTAACTAATTGTTAAATTTATTTGCAATTTTAAGCTTTTTTATTGCAACTAAAGCTAAATTTAAAAACGCTTTATAATTAATTTTAAGCTTGCTTATTTATATAAACATATATGTTGTTAGCAAAAACGTTAAAAGTTGTTATTATTAAATTTAAATAAATATAAAAATTTTTTTGCTATATTTATTGTTATAAAATTAACAAAGCTTATTAGCTTAATTTTTATATTAAATAAAATTATATAATTATTTAATATATAACTAACTTTTATTTGCTTAATTAAATATTTTGTTACTTGTTTATTAATTATTTTTTTTTAGCTTTAAAGCTATTTTAAACTTTTTTATTTTTAGCGATTTATTTTTTATTTTTAATACGCTATTTAAATTTATTAATATTTTTGCTAAAAACTACAGTTTTAATATTATTAAAAAAAATAAGTATATATATAAAAAGCGTTTAATTTAATATTTTGTTTTATATAATTAATATAAATAATTAAAAACTTTTAAAAGCTAAAGCTTATATTAATAAAAGTTTTATAAAACTAGTTATAAATAGTTAATTATTACTAAGTTTATAATAAAAAGCTAATAATTATTATGTAAAGATTTAAATTTTAAGCATTATAAACATAATTATTTATTTAGTATAAACTTTTTTGTGCACTTTTTTTATTATATGCTTATTAAGCCGGTTAAAAAAATTATTAAATTATTAAGTTGCTATATTAATATTTAAGCTTAAAATATATAAAGCTTAATTAAAAAACAATATTTTAAAACTGTTTTTATTTAAAAAAATATTTATAACGCTTATTTTTTTATTTATTAAAAAAAGTTATATAGTTATAACTTAATAACAGCTTTTATTAAACTTTTTAATAATAAAGAAATTTTTTATTTTATTAAATAAAATAAAAACAAGTTAAATTGTTTTATTAGTTTAGTTTAAACTTTTTTTGGTTGTTTTTAAATATAAAAACAATTTTTTAAAATTATTAGCTTTAATAATATGTATAATATTAATCGCTTTAAGCTTTTATTGTTTTAAACAACTAGTTAAACTTATTTAAAGTTTATTTTTAATACTGTTTTTAGCTTTATTAATAACAAAAAGCAAAAAAGTTTTAGTTTTTTGTTAAAAGTATTTAATAGTTTATTAACTAATATATTATTTAAAATCTTAATGTTATTATAACTAATAACAATTAATTAATAAAAATAGCTTTAAACAACTAGTTTTTTTTTATATAATAATAGTTTTATATTTATTATATTAATTTTAATGTTTTATTTTATATAAAAACAAATAAATTAAAAGCTAAACTAATAATAACAGTTTTATAATTAACAATTTTAAAAATTTTAATTTTATTATTATAAATAAAAAGCTATTTAATACAAAATTATTTATTAATAAAGTTTTTTATAATTATAATAAAATATAAATAAATATTTGTTATAAATTTAATAATTAATAAAGCATTTTATAATATTTTTATAAATTGTTAATGCTATTTAAAGCTTAATAAGTACGTTGTTTTATTTATAAATATTATAATTTTAGTATTTAAGTTATTTTTAATATAAAAACAAGCAATAATAACATTAAAAGCTGTTTATTAAATAGCATAAGTTATTTTTATAGCTTTGTTAAAGCAATATAAAATATGCTAAACAATTAAAAACATAATTTTTAATAAGCTTTTGCTTAAAATAAAGTATTATTTTATTATAAGTATTTTAAGCTTTTTATAAATTATTTAAGCAAGCTTTAATTAATAATATTATTAAAAAAGCTAAAGCTTATTATTTAGCAATACTAAATTATTTAAAAATTATCATTTATTACAAAAAATTTTGTTTAGTTAATATAAATAATTGTATTAACAATTGCTTAGTTTTTAGTAAACTTAAGATTTTTTGTTGCTATAAAATATATTTAAAGCTAATATTTAAAATTCTTTTTACAAAATATAAAATTTATTTTTGCTAACAATTATAAAAATTAATAGCAAAAGATTTGTATAAACGTATTTTAAACTTTAAAATTGTTACTAACCTTTATAAAAAACTTAAAAACTTTTTATAAACAGTTTTAGCTTAACTTGCAGTTAAATTAATTTTTTAATTTGCTAGTTAGCTTATTATATTATTAAAAAACAAGCTAACAGGTTAAAAAAAAAAGCGTTTTTATAAAAATTAAAACAAGTTAAAAGTAGTTAAAGCTGGAATTAAAATTAATTTAAAAAAGTTAAATAATAAAAAACAACGTTAAATATATAGTTAGTTAACAGTGCTTAAAGCTAAAAAAACAACAAATGTTTAAACAAATAAACAATAAGTATAGCTTAATATTTAAAAGCAAAAAAGTTATTAAAAATTATAGCTTATAGTTTATAGCTAAATATAAAGTTGTTTAACAGCAGTATTTATTATATTATTGTTTTAAGTTGCATAATTTAACAGCATTTTTTAAAATAATATAATATTAGTTTTTTAAAACAAAACGCTATAAAAAAATAATAGCTTTATAATATTTGCTATAATAAAAAAAAAATAAAAACAAATATAAAAATATATATTTTAATAAATAAAATAATTTTAAAATATAATTAGCTGTTTTAAAAGCAGCAAATAAAATAAATAAAGCTGTTAAAATAACTGGTGTTAGTTGCAACCGTATGTATAAGCATGTACAAAGTTATTGTTATGTATAAGGTTATTAGCACGTGCGCACTTAATTCTTTTTATTATATTAGCTTATATGCTAACAGAAGTTTTTACCTAAAATAAAAACTTTACTTTATATAAAGCTTTTTTTTTTTATATAAAAATATATAAATAAATATAATATAATAAATTATATTTTATTTTATATGTATATTTAACGTACAATATTATATAAAGCTTATTTAATATTAATTAATAGTTGTAAAAGCATTTTTTATACAACTGTAAAAACATTACAAATTAGCAAAAGTAAAAACAAAAGCACTTATAGCTTAATTAGGTCTTTATATCATATTTTAATTTTTTTGTTATATAAATATTACTTTTTTAACTAAATTAAATATACTTATATATTAAAAAAACAAAAAGATTAATTTTATTATTATATAAATATTACTTTTTTAATAAAACTAAGTGCGTTTATATTATAACAAAAAAAATAATATATAATTATATTTAATAACTTGTTATACAATAATAAAAACAATAACTTGTTTGCTTAGTTTTATTTATAAACATAGTATTAAATACTTTGCATAATGCAGCAAAACTTATTATATTGCAAACCTTAGTTAATTTTACATACAAAAAAATTGCTAAAGATTTTAAGCTTAGTTTTAAAAACGTACAAAATTATTTTAACTTTAAATACTAAAAAAAAAGCGTTAATTTAAATTATATAACTTTAAAATTGTTAAATATATAAACAGCGTTTTAAATTATTAAATATTAGTATTTAAAAAATGTTTAACAAAAGTTTTAAAAAGCGTACGCAAAAAATTTTAAAAACTAAACAACAAACTACTTTTTTTAAACTTATTATACGTTATATAAAAAACTATTTTAAATATTTAAAGCTAAAAGCATATAACTAAAATTAAAAAAGTTAAACCAAATTAAAAGTTTTATATAAATTATATAAAACAAATATAATTTAATAAAAAACTAGCTAAAACTTTTAATTATTTAAAACAATTTGTTAGCTGCTATATAAACATTATTAGTTTTTTTTATACTAAGTTAACAACTTTATATAACGCTATAAAAAACTTTAACTTTAAATATAATTATATAAACTAGAATTATATAACTAAAGCTAATTTAAAATATATACTTTTATACTTTTAAAAACTATTTTGCTTAAAACTATATATAATTAATAATTAAAAACTAAAATATTTTTAAATTAATATATAAACGTATAACAAAAGCAAAACATAAACTAAACTTTTAGCTAATATATAAATATTTTATTATTTATTATTTTTAACAAACTTTAAAACAATAAACATATTTTTATATAACATTAAACTTTATATTAAATAGCTTTTTAATAAACTTATTTTTTATAAAAAATATATAAAACAAAATAATTTTACTTAAAAAAGAAAAAAAAATTATTTAAGTTAGCTATACAACTTGTTATATAATAAAGCACGTTTATTTATAAATGCTTATTATTAATTTAGAATTATAAAGAATTAATATTACGCAATATTTTTAATTATTTTAAAAAGTTGCGCAAAAATTTTTTTTATTTACTATATTAGCCTAAATAAAACTTAAAGCAAAATTTATTATATAATAAATAATTACTTTAATATTAATACAAATTATAGCTAATATTAAGCTAATTAAACTATAATTATTTTTATATAAATAAAAAAAAAAAAACTTTAATTTAGCATTATATAAAATATTAAACCTTATAATTAACAAGCTTATAAAAATATAACGCGCGTTTAGCACAAATTACTAAAAAAAAATCTAATTAAGTATAACAGTTGTATAAGCATATTAAAAAGTATTAAAACTAGCTATAGCACTTATATTTTAAAAGCTAACGTGCAAAAGCTTTTTTTTTAACTTTAAAACATATATTTAAATAGCAGCAAATAATTTATTAAAGCATTTTGTACAATAAAATAACAATAGCTATTTTATTAACAAAAAATATAATTAAAGCAGCTATATAAAAAGCTAACAATTTAAGTTTTAATTTAAATTTTTAAGCTAGCTACAAAAAAAAATTAATTAAAAATATTATACAAAAAAAAATGCTTTATATGCAGCAAAAAAAGCTGCTAGTTATTTAAACATATATTTTAAAAACAAGCTTGTATAAAAAACTAATACTTTAATTTGCACAAAATAATTTATAATATTTTACTTATGCTTAAAAAATTCTTACTATTTTTAACAAAATATAAAAAATTTTTAAAGTTAAACAAAAGTAATAAAAATATTAACAAAAAATTTAGCAGCTAATTAACCTAATTTTTAATAAACAATATTTTTTATTATTATATAACTAGCAAAAATATTTAAAACTATAAAACAAATGTTTTATTTAATTAGTTTATATTAAATAACTAATATTATATAAAATATTAAAATAAACTATAAAATATAAGCGCTTTAAATTATTTAACAGTAAAAAAAATATAACTAAAAGCTTATTTTAAAATTTATTTTTATATAAAAGTAAGTTAAATACTAAAAAGTGCGCATATTAAATTTAGCGCTAATAATATTATAAGCGCTATTAATATTATACAAATAAAAATTTTTTTTAATATAACAACATATTATATTTTAAATAGCTTTACTTTTTTTTTATTTTTATTAAAAAACGCTAACAAATTGCAGATATATTTTAATAATATAAAAAATATTATTATATAAAAAAATAGCAAAACTATTTTTATTATATATAAATAAAAACATTTATTTTTTAATATTAGCTTATATAAAGCTAGAATATATTTTATAAAAACAAAACTATAACAGCTTTATTATTGTTTTAAACATTTTTATATAAAAAAATTATATAATATACTTAATTATATAAAATATAATATTAACTATTTTATTTTAAAAAAGATTTAAAAATTTTATTATTATTATTAATTATATAACTAAACATTTAAACGTTTTAAATTTTTAATTAAAAACAACTATAATTTTAATTATAAAGTTATAATAAATGCTGTACAAATAAATAACAAGCAAGTTTTTTATATAATTAATACAGCTATATTATTTTAAGCAGCAACATTTTTAAAATTTATATTTACGTAAAACGCTTAAAAAACGTTATATAAATGCTAAATTAACATATATTAAAAACTTTTTAACTATATTATATATAATTTAAATATAAATTTTTTGTTTAAAAAGTTTTAAAACTAAATAAAAATTATAAGTACTTAATGCTACGCAATATTTATTAAAGCATATTAAACAATTAGCAAAATTAAAAAAATATATAAGCTATTTTATTATATATATAACATTTTAAAAGCAAAACTTGGTTATTATATAAAAAAAAAATTAATTTTACAAATAATAGTTAAAGCTTTAAACAACATTATTAAACTAAACAGCATTATATTAACTTTTTTTGTTTTTAAAGCTTATTTTAAAATTAATTAAAATTTGCTTTTTTTATTTAACATTATATAAAAAGCAAAAGCTATTAAAAAAACAATAAAAATGTTATATAAAAAAAAAGCAAAAGTTAAAATTAACTATATAATTAACTAGCGTAATAAGCTTACTTTATATAACATATTATCTTTTTTTTTATAAAGCAAAGTTTTAATATAGCATAAAAAAAAAAGTTAAAATAGTTTATATAAAATACAATTAATTAAAAAATTTAATATAATTATTAATTTAACAAACAGTTTAATATGTTTTAAATATATATAAGTTAAACTATATTATTATATAACTAAAAAAGCTATTTTAAATATATAAAAAACAAAACTAAATAACAAATATTTTTAATTTTTAGCTATACAAAAAAAAATAAAAACAACTATAAAAAATAAATAACTTTTATATAACCTTTATATAACAAGTTAGCTAACTGTTTTTAACTTTTAAAAAAAACAAAATTATTTTTTAGCTATTAAATTGCGTAAAAATAGCATAATTAATATATTTAACACTTTATTTAAAAAATTAAACGCTATAAAAATTAATAACTTTGTTGCATAAAGCATATTTTAGTTTATAAAATATAATTTAGCTAAATATAGCAATATTTGCATTTTTAAGTTCCGCTTTATATAAAAAATTAAAAAAAAAATAACTAAATTATATAAAAAGTTAAAACTTATTAACCTATAACACAAGCTAGTTTTGCACACAAGCAAGTTTCGCACTTTTTTTAAAGTACCCTGTAAGCCAATTTTCTATGCAAAAGTACTTACACTACTTTTTAATAACTCCGCGAAAATAGGTCGTACAACAAAATAATTAGTACTATTAGATTCGTAATGAAATAACGAATCTAATAGTATTTTCTTTTATTTTCTAACTATTTTATTTAAGGCGTTATTAGAAACTACGCTAAAATAATCCCTGCAAATTTGTTTTTTAAAGCTATACGCCCAAATAAAATAGCTACAAAATAAAAGAAAATACTATTAAATTCGTTATTTCATTACAAATCTAATAGTACTAATTATTTTGTTGTACAACCTATTTTCGCGGAGTTATTAAAAAGTGGTGTAAGTACTTTTATATAAAAAATTAGCTTACAAGGTATACCAAAAAAAGTGCGAAACTTACTTGTGTGCAAAACTAGCTTGTGTTATAGGTTATATAAAGCTATAACAATAGTAAAAAAAAAAAATTTTTATATAATTGCTAATTATTTAATAAATAAGCTAACAATTACTTTTTATATTAAGCTTTTTTTTAATATGCAATTTTAATATATTAAACAAACTTTAAAACATTATATAAACATATATATAATTAAAAAATAAGCTAGCTAAAAAAATCTTTATACAATTATTAATAAAACTAAAATTAAAATATTTTAATAAAACAATTTTATAAATTATACAACTTTTATATAAACTAATAAAATTAAAGCTATACTAGTTTAAAACTTATTATTAGCATTATTATAAAAAACTAAAAATAACTGTTTTTATATACAACTTATGTTTTTTAATTATAATAAAGCTATTATATAACTTTAGTATTATTAGCTTTTAAACAAATAATACATTTAGTTTTATAACGCTTAATTTTTTAGCTAAAAAAAAATATAAATTATAGCAAACTAAGTTTTATATAAAACTAAAAAAAATATTTTGGCTAAACTATTTTATAAAGTTTAATAGCAAACAAATTACTTTATTATTTAAAAATAATATTATTTTAACGCAAAAAAGCTAAACAAACTAATTAAACTTAGTTAATTTTTATATAAAAGATTTTGCGCAATAATATATTTTGCAACATATAAAAAGCGTATATATTAATAGTATTTGCTAGCTAAAAGCAGCATATAATTTTGTTGCTGCAGCTTAAATAATAAATCTTAAGCCAAACAATATTATAAACTTAAACAAAAAAATTAAATAGCAAATAAATAACTTAAACTGCAGCTTAATTTTTATATTACTAAATTTGCACTATATAAAACTATTTATTTTTACAAACAAATTTTTTGCTAATAATGCTAATATAACTTTATAACTTAGATTTTTTATTATACTAAATATTAAAAATTATATAAAAGCAGACCTAAGTTTTAAAATTAAAAAAAACATTGTATACTAAAACTTTAATAAATACAAAAAAATAATTAAAAGCATACTTGCTAATAAATTAACGCATCTTTCAATTGACCGGATTACCCAATTGACCGGATCAGTTTCGAATTCCGTACTATTTTTAAATTTGTTATATTAATCTTTTAATACCTTTTTAAGGAAAAATCGTAAAAATAAGGTAAAAACACTATTAA
>MU377451.1:0-15124 GCA_022495195.1 Xylaria digitata
ATTTATTTAAATAAAATTATTTGCTAAAATTAAAAGATTTTAATTTTAATAACTACTTTATAAATTAATATGCTTTTAAATATTTTTATTTTTATGCTTTAAAAATAGAATATTTATATTGTAAGATATTTTATTTTTTATATATTAAGATATTTTATTTTTTATAGCTGCTTAAATAAATAATGAGGGCTAACTTTATGCCATTATATTTAGCTTAAACTAAAAATTATAACCTTAGCTTTTTAACACTTTATATACTAACTTTATAATAACTTGATTACAAATTTTATAATAATTAAAAACTAGAACTATTTTTAAAGCTGTTTATTGCAATAAAAATTTTTATTAACGCTATTAATTAGGCCGTTTATATTTATATTTTTAATAAAATTATTTAATATACTTTTTTCTTTATTAGCTATTTTTAAGTTTTTGTTATTTTTATTAATACCTTTAGCTATAGCTATGTTTTTATTATTTTTATTAATACTTTTAGCTATGGCATTATTTTTTTTTGCTAAATTAATAGCTAAGTTGTTATTATTAGCTAAATTGTTATTGTTAGCTAAAGCGTTATTGTTAGCTAAATTATTATTAATAGTTTTTAACTGTTTAATAAAATTGTAATTAATAAGTGCTATATAATTTGTTAACTAAGCGTAATGCCTGTTTTATAGCTAATTTTTATATTAAGCTTGCTAAACAGTTAGCTTTTGATTTATATTAATTTGTTTGTTTAGCTAACTTGGTAGTTTTTAGCGTTTATTATTTTTAAGCAAAGCTATTGCAATAAATATAAATTAGTTATAATTGTTTAAAAGATTTTTAACTATATTGTTTATAGCAAATATAAATTATGCAAGCGTAAACAAGTTAATATTAAATATTTAGCTAAAAATTTTTTTAGCTACAGCTTTATGTTTAATATTATTTGTATTAAAAAACATATTTAATGCTTTAACCTAACTTAAAAAAATAAGGCACTAATGTTATTTAAAGGAAGTATGTTAGGCTAACTATATATATAAGTTAATGTTTATGCTAAATGTAACCTTTAGTTGCTAAGCAAACTATAATTGCTTATATGCTGTTATTTTTATAATTTTATTACTTTTAAAATATAATTTTAAAGCTTAACTAATATTATTATTATTAAAAATGCTTTTTGTTATAATAATATGCTAATTTATACAGTATTTTTAATTATAGCTATTTACAAAAAAAATAGTAGTATATAATTAAACTAAATTTAGCAAAAACTTAATAATATAGCTTTAAATAAACAGCATTTAGTTATAAAATATTAAAAAACTAATTGTATTAATATTAATTATTATAATATAAGCTAACGTATTATTTGTACAAAATGCAGCTATTGCTTTAGTTTGCTTTATAGTTTAGTAGTTAGTTAAAATATTATAAATTTTAAATTTGGCTAAATTAAAAATATAAGTTATATGCTTAAGAATATATAATTAATAATTAAATAAAAATTATAATAAAAAGTAAAAAATGAAATATTTATAAATGTAAAATATTTTATTTTTTAAAGCAGTAAGAGTAGCTATATAGGTATTGTATACGCTTTAAAAAATAAAATATTTATAAATATAAGATATTTTATTTTGTAAAGCAGCAGGAGTAGCTATATAGGTATTGTATACGCTTTAAAAAATGGAATATTTATAAATTTAAAATATTTTATTTTTAATATATTAAAAAATAAAAAAATATGTTATTTATTGTTAAATTAGAGCTAATTATGTTATAATAACAAATTAAACTAATTTGTTTTTATTTTTTTGTAGATTTAGTATAAACTAAAGTAAAAAGGTTAAAGCGGAAAATTTAGCAGTTAAAAAGTGTAAAAAGCTGAATTAGTAAACCGGCAATATTAACTGCTGGTTTTAATAAAGTGTATTAAATATAAAAAACGCTTTATAGTTAATAATGTTAGCAAAAAGCTTATAATATGTTAACGCTATATTAAAAATGTTGACGTAGTTTATAATGCTAACAATGCTATTAATAAGTGTAAAAAACTTGATAAGATTTATATTAATTAAAACTGCTTTAAAAATATTAGCGGTTTTTAAATTATATTTAAGCTTATTGTTAATTTTAATAGCATTTTTTTTTATTTTTATAAAGTAATTTTTAGCAAACATTTTAAATTACGTTTTAAATTGTTTTTGTTTTTATAATAAAAGTAAAAGCGCTAGCTAAGCTATTATTAATTTGTTTGTTTTTTTATTTATAATATTAGTAATAATGTTAATAAAGTTTAAAGCTTTAGTTGCTTGTTTATATAGGTTATAATATATGTTTGCTAATACTGCAGCATATTTAGCTTTTATAACGTTAATAAGCAAGTTTTGCTTATTATTTATAAAAGCTAATAAAAAAAAAATAAAGATCTTTTGTAGTACAGTTTATTTTAAACTAAATGCTTTAAATATTAATGTAATTATATTGTAAAACCTAATTTAAACTGCGGTTTATTGCTAATTTGCTAAGTTATAAGCTTGTTAATAAAAAAAGCAGTTAAAGTTTAAAGTTAAAACAACCTTTAAAAATGTCTTAGCTAATAAAAAGGTTAAATTTTAAATAGTTTGGCTTTGTTTGCTTTTATAATTATTATTATAATTAATTTTAAAGTTTAACGTAATATTATGCAGCTTTATAAATGCTAGTAAAACTTTTGTAAGCTTATATTTATTAGTTTTAAGTTTCTGCATACAAAAAAATTGCTAAAATATTTAGAATGCCTTACTTTAATTTTTTATTAAATAACTAAAACATAAAACTAAGCTTAAAAATAATGTGTTTATATTAATTTTAATAAACTGTTTAAAATTAGCTTTTATAAAATATAATAAAGCAGCAATTAACAATATTAAAAGCGCGTTACTAATATTTTTTATAATAATAAATATAATCTTAAGTTTTTGTTGCATTTAGGCAACAATATAATAATTTTTATTTCTTTTTAACGTTATAATATTAATAAATATAACTTTAATTTGTAGCATATAAATAAAACTTTGCTTGCTGCTAGTTAACTTTTAGTTAGCGTTAGTTTTAAAATATAAATATAAAAAGCCAAAAGAATTAAATGTTATATATATATTAATTAAAATCTTATTGTTATAAATATAAAAAATAAAATATATATAATATATAAATATTCTATTTTTTATGTCTAATAATGCTACAGTAAAAACTTATAATTAATATAAAAGTAACATTTTAAGTTAAATAGTTTTAAAAAATAGCAGTATGCTATTATAACGTTTAAATTGTTTTTTATATTAGTAATAATATTAATATTATATATGCTGCTAAAAATGGATTTTAAAAAGTTATTAAAATTAACAATCTAATTAATATTAGCTTTTTTAACTAATGCTTTACTTAGTAAATAAAACTAATTAAATATATTAAATTTATTTTCTTATATAATATGGCGCAAGTTTTTACTATTATAATTATTATTTTTGTTAAAATATTAAAATTAAGATCTAAAGGCGTTAACAGTGTTAGTTTGCTAAATACTACGCTTATTTTAGCGCTGGGCAGCCAAGCAAAGTGTTGCTATTTTAGCAAAAGAAAAGAGGTTAAAAAATAAAATATTTATAATAGTTTTGTTGCTAGCAAATAATTAATATAGCAGTACTATATATAAAAAAAAAAAAGTTATAGTGTTAAAAAAAAAAGCAAAATAAATAGCGGTACAAAAAATAATATATATAAAAATATTTTATTTTTAAATATAAGCTTGTTTGTTTTTATAATATTATATAATATTGTTATTATTAAATATTTAAAATATTTTATTTTTAAAATCTATTATTTATTGCAAAGTTTTAGCTTTTTTTGCTTGCTTAACATTATTTATATTTTTAGCTTTTTTTTTAGTTAAAGTTTAACAATTTTTGTTACGTTTTTTAAGTTTATACAAACGTTTTTTAGTTTTTTGTTTATTTTTTTGCTGTTTTTTTTCTGTTTTTTGCTTTTTTTTTTCAGCTTTTTTTTTTATTGCTATAACCTTTTTTACTTTTTTTTTTTAAGCTTTAATTGTTTTAAAGTTTTTATTTTTAGCTGCTTAAAAATTTTTAAACATATTATTTGCAACTAAATTAATAAACTTATTTGCAGTTAAATTGTTTAAGTTAGCAAGCTTTACAATTTTTTTAATTTTAATAAAAAGCGTATAGCCTTTATTAGTTTTATTTTTAGCTATTTTTATAGTACAAAAAATATAGTTAATAAAGTTATAGCTTTTAAATAAGTAATAATTTTTAAAATGTTTTATTGTTAGTTGCGCAATAATAAAAATGTTATTACATATTTAGCGCAAAAAGCTTTTAAATATAAATTAGCTTAAATTTATAGCTTTTAATAAATAATAAGTGCAAAATTGGTTATAAAAGCACTAAATTATTTTATAGCATATAATAATGCTTAACTTGCTTTTAATTTTTTTATTAATAACATTTTTAGTAGCAAGCTGCTACAAATACTTTTTTTATATAATACCTTTATATTTTTTATATATAGTATTAATAACAATTATAATAGTTTAGTATATAAATTGCAACTAGCTAATTTTAATAAAGCAACTAAAAAATTAGTTTAAAGCGTTAGCATTTTATAATAGCAAAACTATAAAGCTAATATAGCAACAGTTATAAAAATTAATATTTGTTTTAGCAGTGCATATACTGCAAATTAAAACTTTAATGTTTAAGCTAAAATTATTAAAGTTAATTATAACGGCCGCTTTTTTATTATTAGTTTAATAAAAAGCAATAGTTTAAATATTAATTTTTAATAGTTAAAAAAAAATATAGATTTTTTTAATTAAAAGCATTAGCGATTTTTTAAAAAATAAAATATAATAAAACTTTAAATAAAATATTTTATTTTATAAAAAAAATAATGTTTAGTAGTATGCTTTTATAAAATAAAATATTTATAATAAATAAATATTTTATTTTTTAAAAAAAAGGGGGGTATATTATAAATTTAGGTTGTTAAAGCAAAAAGGATTTATTGTTAAAACTAAAAAGATTTTATTATAGTAATAATACAATTAAGTAGTTTAAAATAATTTGGGTTAGGTTTTGTTTTAAAGTAGTTAAATATATTAAAAAGTAGCTATATTATAAACTAGCTTTGTTTTAAAAAGAATTAAATCTAGCTGATTTAGTCTAAAGGCATTATGGCTTAAAAGTTGTTTTTTGTTTTTTTATATATATAACTTGCGCTGCTATTTTAGGTATTTTGAATTAAATTTTTAATTTTTTAAACATTTATTGTTATAATTTGCTTTTATAATTTTTTGTTTGCGTTATTGTTTTTTTTATTGCTTTTATTTTTATTAACATTATTATTTTTATTTTTGCTATTATTATTATTATTATTTTTTTTGTGCTCGTTTTTTTTATTTTTATGCAAGCGTAATGTTTTAATATTATTAAAGTTTAATGCTATAATATTAAGCTTTTTTTATATTTTTAAGTTAGGCGTAATAATGTTATTTTAATTTTTTTAATTGTAGCCTTGTTTACAATAAAGCATATTGTTTATATTTAACTGTTTTTAGTTAGCTTTATCTTTATTAAAAAATGCTATATAAAAGTGGCTTTTGTATACTAAATACTAAAAGTTATAAATCGCTTAAATATTGTTGCGCAAAATAATATATATAATAATAAATTTAGCTTTTAATAAATTGTTTTTTAACAATACGCTTTTGCTATTTAATATATTAATTTTAATACTTATATTATAGCGCAGAAATACTTGCTTATAAATTTGGCTAATTATAATTTTGCATATATTAAAGCTTTAACTGTACTGTTTAACAATATAGCTAAAAAGTTGCAGCAATAAGGTTTACTACTTATAGCTTTTATTATTATATGCATTAGCTAACTTAGTTTTTTAATTAATTATTTAGCTGTTATTTAAATGTTTAATAAAGGCAAAAGTATTGCGAGCTAAAAGTTAGTTAATACTGTTTATATTTGTATAGCTTTAAAATCTTATTAGTGTATTTAGATCAAAACTTTTTATATATATTGCAAGCGCATTATAATGCTGTAATAAAAAAAAAGGATTAAAAAGCTTTAAAAAACTAAAACAGAAATAGTTTAGCATATTTTTAAAATGGTTTATAAGCAGTATAGCTAACAATAGCAAAAAGCATTTTTAATAAATCGATTTAATAAGCTAATATGTAATACTTTTAAAGTTTTTGCATATATAAGCTTTATTAATAACAAAAACATTAAATTTCTAAGCTAGAAATATTAATATAATTTTTATTTTTTAATTAGTTAAAACAGGGTTAATATTTTTATTATTATAATCGAAAAAGCTTAATTGTTTTTTTTTTAAATAAGTAAAGTTTTTAATTTTTTTAATGGTTTTTTTAGTATGCTAGGTATAAAAAGTTGGATATAATAACATAATAACTACTTTATTGGTTTATAATATAGTTAGCAAAAAAAAAAAAAGAAGTAGAAAGTATTAAAAAACAGAATATTTTTAGCTATAATTTAAATATTTTATTTTTAATTAAATAAATATATTTTAAGGTTAAACAGGTTAAGTTTTATTATAAGTTGTTATAAACCAGCTTTATTAAAAATATACAACTTTTTAGTTTTATTTATTTTGGCTTTATTTTTGCTATATGTTAAATAAATATTAAAGGCATTAAAAAAAAATTTATATAATATATTATAAGTTTAGCTTATAATTAATAAAATAGTTAGAACTAATAATAAATAATATTGCTAGCTTTTTTTTAATGTGCTAATTTTAGCTTTATAATAGTAGTTAGCTAGTACTTTTTTATATATAACAGTTTTGTTTATGCTGCACTTGTTAACAAAAAAAGCAAATTGTAAAAAAGTAAGCAGTTTATTAAATATAAGTGCAATATTTGTTATAAATAAAAATAGTTAGCTGTTGTTGATTTAGTAGCTACAAAAGGCTAAAAAATAGAATAATAAAAAACAAGTTAAATATTTTATTTTTTAAACTTTTTTTTTATAATAAGATTGTAAGCTTGTTATATATAGTAGTAATATATGTTTTTAAAAATATTTTATTTTTTAAAATTATTTATATTTATTAATTAATTAATACAGCTTGTATATTATTTTTATATATTTTAATGTTTTTGCATTTTTTTAGTTAATATTAAATAATAAAGCAGCTTGTTTAATAATAATGCTAGGTTTTTTAAAACTATTAAATATAATATTTATAATAGCAATATATTGCTTTTTGCAGCGTTATACTTTATTTTTGGCGCAAGCTTTTATAGTTTAAATATTTTTAAATTAGTTATTGCAATTTAAGCTAAAAAGGTTAGCAAACAAAATATTGCTTGTTTAATTAAAAAAAGAATTATTTATTTTTATAGCATTGTTAGCTTAAACAATAATATTAACTTTATTTTTTATATAAGCTTTATAAAAAAGCTTTAAAAAGCTAACCTTTATAGTGCCAATTTTAATAGCTATTTATTTATAAATATAAGCAAAATTTTTTTTGCTAAAATGTAATAAACTTTAAATGCTTTGCTATAAATTAACAGCTATAAGTAGCTTATATAACATATATATTTTAAATTATAATTTAAAACGCTTGTTATAATTTGTAATTTAATTAAGCATTTAAACAGCATTTATTAAGTTTTAGTAAATGTTTTTTATAATAGTTTTATAAGCAAAAAGCTTGGATTTAAAAAAGCTAATTTGCAGCTCTAATATAGCTTTATTTTAAACAAAAACGGCAAGCATAATATAAGCGCCAAAATAAATAGCGTTTATTATAGCATTAAAAACAATAATAAGCATATATAAGCAAATAATTATATGCTTTTGTTTACAATAAACGTTATTTTTAAAACTATAATAACGTTTTTAATAAAATAATATAAACATAATAGCGCAATACTAATAGTTGCTAACAAATTTTTTAAACATATATTTAATAATATTATTTAGCAAACAAAAGTGTTTAAAGAATTTAATAAGCAGCTAACAAGCTGTTATAACAATAGCAAGCTTAATATTTTATTATAATATTAAGTTGCTTTATTATGCAATAAATAATAAAAAATTTAATATTTAGCTATTTATAAAGCGTTAAAAAGCATTATATAAAAAGTTTTGTTATTAGTTATTACTAAAAAAGCTTTAAGCTAAACTAGTAACTAAAAAGCTAACGTTTTATTTATTAAAATATTTTTTTATGTTAGCAACAAGTAAAAGCATAGTTTTAAAATTAAAAGTTTTTTTAAATTTGCTATATAATTAATAATTATAATAAAGTTATAAAACTATTAATGCTAAAAAAAAAAGTATAAATAACTAAATTTGCAAACTAATAAAAAATAAAATATTTTAAAATAGTTAAAATATTTTATTTTTATTTTATATATATAACAGTAATAAAAAAAGTGCTTACTATATATATTAATAAAAAAGTAAAAACTATTTTAATTTAAAAATTAATAAACTAAAATTATAACTTTAAAAAGCGCTTTATTTTTTAAAGCTATAATTTAAATATTAAAATAATAAATAAAGTCTAAATTTTTTAAGCTGCTAATTATTTTTAATAATATTGTTTTTTTAGTTAAAAGTAAAAAAGCTTTAAGCATTTTATTTTTTTTACATATAAAATACTAAGTTAGCTATAAGTTTTTAAAAAAGTTGTTTAAAACAACTTTTATATTTTTTTTATTTAATAATTTTTTTTTATTAACAGAATTTTTAGCTATATTAACTAAAGTAAAAAGGCAATGTTGCTTAATTAAACTTTTAATCAAAATATATAGTTATAAGTGTTAAAAATAAAATATTTGAAAACAAGGCAAAAGAAAAAAGAAAGCGCTACAGCAAAAAAAAAAAGGTGTTAAAAAAAAGAAAGAGTATAATAAGTACAAGCTGCAAAAAAAAGCTATAGTTTAAATATTTTATTTTTAAAGTAACCTAAAAAGCAAAAGGTTGTTATAAACAATATAACAATTTTAAATATTTTGTTTTTAAAAAATATATTAAAAAAAAAAAAAGATTGCAAAGCAATTTGTTAATAACAGGTATTTTGTTTTTAAAAAGCATTTAATAAAAAAAAGTTAGTTATTTAATGTTGCTAAATATTTTTTTTTAAATAAAAATACAAATACTTTTATTGTTTATATTATATTAATTATATATTTAGCTTATTTAATATTTAATTATTTTTATTTTTATTGCTAAGTTTTAATATTATAGTTGTATTATTTTAAAATAATATGCTTTTTAAATTATTATTTTTTTTGTTATTATTTAGCTTTATACAGTTATTTTATTTTATAAGCGCTATTTTAAGCTTTTTTTAAGTAATTAAATATTTTAAAATTATTTAACCTAGCTTTTTTAAACAAAAATCTAATATTTTGCTTTTTAGTATTAAAATATTAGCTGCATTGCTATATAGGTTAAGCTGCGCTAATAAATTAATAGCTAGTAGCAAAAAATTTACACTATTAAAATATATGCTAAAGCGCAGTTTTTTATACTTTTAAAACGAAGTAAGCTATAGTATTAGCTTAGCTAAAAGCTGTTTAAAAAACGTACAAATATTGCTTTTAGCATTTATTTTAATAAAATACTAAATAAAAGTATAAAACTTAAAATATATAACGCTAAAAACTTTGCTATTATTATTTATACAAATAAAAAAGTAAATAAAAGTAAATAATTTAAAAGCAGATTTTTAAAGCTAATTATTAAATAGTAAAAAATATATAAGTATTGTTAATATAAGCGCTATATTTAGCAAATAAATAATAAAATTATATAAAAGCTTTAGCTTTAAAATTTAATAATTTAATAATTTAAAATAACAGTAAGCAATGCTAAAAAAGTTAAATTAAAAATTGCTAACGTTACGCTTTATTATTTAAATATAAATAAACTTAATGCGTTTAAAGTTTAATATAATAAATATATATAATTTAGCATACGTTTTACAATATTTTAATTAGTTATTTTAGCTAACACAAATAATATTTTTTTAGTTAATAAATATTTAGTATTAAACTGTTTTAATTTTAATATATTGCTAAATAAAGTTTTTAGCTTTTTAATATATAGTGTTATTAATGCTGTTTAATATTAAATATATATAAATTAACTAAAGCTAGCATTTAGTATTGTTATAATTGTTATTAGCGTTATTTTTTTTTTTTGCTTTTTTTAACTTTTTTTATTACGTTATAATAAATATTAATACTTTGTTATTAAATAATAATATGCAGTTATTTATTAATATAACAACTTTTTTTTTTTTTAATGCTGCAAAAACTTTAAGTTATATTTTTATAACGTTAAAAAAAGTTATAATTTAAAAATGCTTTATAATAAGGTTTAGTAAGCCTTTATATAATATAATATTATAAGCTGCGCATAAAAATTTTAGCTAATTAATAAATAAAACGTAAATATAAAAGAATTTTGAGTTATATACGTAAATAACTATTTAAAGCGCTAATTTAAAAGTTTTGCTTTATAATAGCTACGTTTTATAGCTTTAATTAAATATTTTAGCATATTGCTATATATATACTAAATTTTTAAACAGTATAGTTTTAAAAAGCGATATAGCTTTTAATAAACTTTTAGTTATATTTTGTTTTAGTTTATTATTACTAAGTTTAGCTTTAAAAAAAAAATTTTAAACAAGTTTTAAAGCATTGTTAATAAGTTTAAAAAAATATTAATTAAACAAATTGTTTAGCAGCTATATTATGCTATATGTTTTTATAATTTTTTTAATATTAAGTTTTTAATATTATTACGTTTTTTTGTTAAGCTAGCAGCGTTTTTATTTAATTTTTTATAATTAAATTGTTTAAAAAAATATATTATTATTATAAGTTAACTATAAAAAAATAAATAATACTTAGTTAATATATAAGTTTTTAGTTTGCTAATTAATATTAAACTAGTTATATAATATAGCTAAGTTTAATAATGCAAATATAGCTAGTTTTTTAATAGGTTTAATAAAATAAATAGCTAAAATTATTATAAAATTATTTAAATTTTAAGTTAAAAAAAAAAAAAAAAAGTTATGCGTAACATTATTTATAAGCAAAAAAAAGTAATATTTTTAGCTAAAAAGCAAAATGCTAAAGTTAACAGCTATAGTAATATGCAACTAAAGCATTTAATATTTATAGCAAGTGCTATATATAAATAGCGTTAAAGTATTTAGGCTAATAAAAAATATATTATAAAATAACTTTTTATAAAACTAAAAAGTATAAAAAATATTTAAAATTTAAAGCGGCTGCTTTTTTTATAATAGCGCGTTTATTTTGCTATAATAATAAGCTTTTATAAAGTTGGGCTTAAAAGCTAATAAAACAAACTATAGTGCGTTAAAAAATAATAAGCTTTTATTTAGTGTTTAAAAGTATTATTTATACGTATTATAAGCTTTAAGCTAATATAAAGCTAGCTTTTTATACTGTAAGCTAACATAATTATTAAGCAGCTTTAATAAGCTAATGTTTTTAAAAAAGTATTACGTATAATAATGGAACTTAAACCTGCAAAACTTGCTGTTAGCTTTTTAAAATATTTTGGCCAAGCATTTTGATTTATATAGCAATAAAAAAAACGGCGTATTATTGTTTTTTCTGTTTTTAGGCCTAATAATATAAAAAAGGTTATAAAAAGTAAAATTAATTTAAATAGCGTTAAAATATAGCTGTTTTAGGTTTAAATTAAATAAATAATTATTAAAAAATTTATAAAAAGCTTTTTTTAATAAATTGTTTATTATTACGTTTTTTATGTTATATTTTTATAAAAAGATAATAAAATATATAAAATAACTAAATTTATATTTATTATATAGCTTTTTAAAATGTTTTTAAAACAGGGCAACATATTTGCAAAAAATATTATAATACAAATATTTATAATAATAAAACGCTTAAATTTTAATTAGTTATAACGTAGCTTTTGCTTTTGTTTAAACAAAACTAATAAGATATTAGTTAATTATAATAAGTAAACAAAAATAATAAAAAGCTAGCAAAATATAATTATTTATAAACTGTTTTTATATTTAAAATGTTAACTATGTTTAACAATATTTTTAAATAAAAAATAAATTAAAAAAAAATAAATAAATTATATTTTTTTTGCTAAAGCTAAAACTATTAAACAAAATATTATAAATAATATAAAAAAATTTTTTTTTAAATAAGCAGTATATGTTTTATAATACTGCAATATTATATAAAAGCAAATAAAAAAGAAAAAATAAATAATATAGAACGCTTTTTAAAAAGCAGAGCTATAAAAAGTAGTTATTAATGTTATATATTTATATAATAAACAACTGTTGTTAAAAATTTTAAAAAGAGTTTTTAATAAACTAAAAAAAAAGTTTTAGCTTGTTATTATTTAAAAAAGTATGCTAAAAAAAGCATAGCTAAAGTTTTTAGCTTTAGCTAAAAAATAAAAATGTTTTTTAAATTATTATTTTATAAGCTTTATAATTATTGTTTTATTTTTTTGTTAGTAATAAAGTTTATTATTTTTGATAATATAGCACTAGTTTTATAAAATAATATATTTAGTTGTTTTATAAGCATTTTTTTAATAACAAATAAGCAGCTTTATAAAGTAATAAAATTATTTATTTATAGCTTTTAAAAAATAAAATATTTTTTATTTTAAAATATTTTGTTTTTTAAAAGCTTTATTTTTAGTTATATAATAGTATTAATACTAAAAGGTAGCTAGTTTTAAAATTAGTGTTTTTATTATAAAAGCATTATTTTTTGTGCGTATGCTTAATTTGTTATTAAACTTTATTACGTTTTTTTATAGGCGGGATTAAGAACTGTTAAAAAAGCTAATTATATTAAAAAATGTTTTAAGTAGCCGTTTTTTTTTTTTTTTTTTTTTTTTTTTTTTTTTTTTTTTTTTTTTTTTTTTTTTTTTTATTGTTTTTATTAGTTTGTATAAAGCTTGCTGCAAAAAAAAAAATAACAAAAGCTGCTATATTGGTTTGATTACAATTAAAAAAAGTAATAGTTAAAAGTTGTTAGTTTGTTACAAAGTTTTAGTTAAAGCTTTTATAATTGCTTTGTTTATTACTGCTTTTATAAAGCTTTTTTTTTTTGTTTAATATATATATAGCAAAATAGTTATTATAGTTAATACGGCTTTTATATAAGCGTTAAATAAAAAATTTAAAGTTTGTAGTGTTTATATTATTAAAGTTGTTAGAATTGTTAAAGTTATAAAAATTAAATATAATAAAGTTGTTGTTATATAATTTAGGCGACGCAGATTTATGTTAAAAAAAAAATGTTTTAATATATAAGTTAAAAAGCTGGGGTTTAAAGGTTAAAAGGTTGCTGTTTATAAAAAAAAAAAATAGCTTATAGCTTTGTTTTGTTGGGTATTGGTAGCATAGCAAGGTATTTGTATTAAAAAAAAGTAACAAAGCTAACTCTAAATGTAGGATTGGCATAGCAGCTAAAATAAGATTTTGGCTATTTGATTACAAATAGGTTAAAGCAGAAAAAATAATACAGACTTAGGTGCTAAAGTAAAAAAGCTTTTGTTTTTAAGCAGCTATTTTTTGTTTGTAAACTTTAGTACGTTTTTGCTAGCTGCGTTTTATATTAAAAAAAAAAAGCATAATGCTTAATAAAGCTTAAGCAGTTTGTTTTAACGTAATAATATTTATAATTTAAGTTAAACAATGTTTTATTTTATATTAGCAAAAGTTTTATAAAAAAAAAGCTATATTATTTTTTTATTAGCAATAGTTTTAATTAGTATATAAAAAGAAAACAGAAGTAATAGCAAAGCTATTATAGTATAAATAGGCTTAGCAGCTATAATAAAGCTATTATATATAAATTAAGTTAGTTTTATAAGTGTAGAACTTAAAAAAAGGTGTTATAATTTAAGTGTACTATTAATTAAACTATTAATTAAAATTTGTTTTTTTTGATTTTGTTTGCTTATATTATTATGATTTATTTAAGTTTGCTTTACATATTATTTTTTTTTTTTTATAAGCTTTAGTTTTGTATAAAATTTATTATATAAAATATATATTATATTGTATTTAATTTTAAAAGATTTTTTAAACGTAATAAAAAAAAAGTTGGTTTTTTATTAGTAGTAAAGCTATAAACTATAAGCTATATTAGCTAAATATGTGTATATAAAGAATTTATATAACTTTATATAAGCTAAAATAAGCAAAACGTAAAAAGCTGCATAAAAGCAAAAAAGGTAAAACGTAGCATAATGTTTAACAAACATTTAAAAACAAGAAAACAAACAAATAAAAAAGAAAAAAAAAAAAGAAAAAGTGGAATTATGTTAATAATATTTTTTTTTATAAAGCGTTAAATTTTTGTATTATGCATTGTTATAATTAAGCTGTTGCAAAAATAGTAATGCAATAAGCTATAAAAAAAGAAAAAGTAATGTTTGTTATAATTAGCTAGTACAAAAAGGCGATAAGGATAGTAACACAGATTTATAGCCTATAATTAGCTATAGCTAGTTAGCAGGAGAAAACTAAGTTGATTTTTTTTAAATTAAACGTTAATATAATAGTAATTCTAACCTAAAGCTTGAGAAAATAATATAAACTATTAAAACATTTTTTTATATTTTTATATATATAAATTAAATAATTTAATTATAATATATTATATTTAAACTTATTATATATTTTATATTTTTATATAATAATTATTTATATATATTTTATTTAAAATTTATATTTTAATAACTTATTTAATTTTAAAATTTTATTTTTATTATATAATAAATAACTTTTTATTTTAAATATATTTATTTTTTATATAATAATATTAACTAAATTTATAGTTTATTATTTAAAATGCTATATTTTTTTTTTTTAATAATTAAACCTTATATATAAATAATATTATACTTTTTATAATTTAGTTAATAGCTTTTAAAATAGTTTTTAATAAATTATTTTAATATTATATAACTTTTTTTTTAATATAGTTAATTTAAAATTATATATTTTTAATATT